>JABFFI010001004.1:0-11509 GCA_013623725.1 Fusarium robinianum | reverse complement strand
TTATGACTGAAGAACAATAAACCCTCTGCCTTGACCTTTGCAACAGTGTGATTTACATCAATTCGAGAAATCAGCAGGCACTTGCGAATTGGGCAGGAGGCAGGTACAAGGTGACTAGGTAGCACCTACCCTAGAACTGACTCAAATCGGCCCCTCCGCTTTCCCTCCTTCCTTCTCCAATCCGCCCCTCCCCCGCCCCCGCCATCCCAGAACGAATTTTGTCTCGAGGAAGGCGACATCACGGCTTTGTGACTCACCAGATTCCAGTCATTCCTCTGCCCTCAAAACTTCCCTCCCTCCCTCCCCCAGCAACCTCCTATCTACCGACAACTCGCGAATAAAACACCCACAATTGCCTATCATGGGTTTGAAAGACCCCATCCTCCCCGAAGAGGGCAAGCGCAATATCCTAATCACCAGCGCCTTGCCCTATGTCAACAACATCCCCCACTTGGGCAACATCATCGGCAGCGTCCTCTCCGCCGACGTCTTTGCTCGTTTCTGCAAGGATCGAGATTACAACACCATCTTCATCTGTGGTTCCGACGAGTACGGTACTGCGACCGAGACCAAGGCTCTCGAGGAGGGTCTCGAGCCCGCCGCCCTTTGCGCCAAGTACCATGCCATTCACAAGGAGGTCTATGACTGGTTCCGAATCGACTTTGACATCTTCGGCCGGACTCCCACGCCCCAACAGACTCAGATTGTTCAGCAGGTCTTCAGCGACCTCTGGAAGAACGGCTACATCGAGGAGCGCGAGACCACCCAGCCCTTCTGCGCTCACGAGAACCACTGCAAGTTCCTTGCCGACCGCTTTGTCGAGGGTGAGTGCAGCATATGCCACGACCTCGGAGCGCGTGGCGACCAATGCGACGCCTGCGGTGGTCTCCTTGATGCCTTCGAGCCAGAGGCAGACCCCAATGCCTCCGAGGACGACCATGTTGAGGCCAAGGCCACTGGATGGTTGATCAACCCCCGATGCAAGCTTGACGGAACGACACCCGAGAAGCGACGAACAAAACATCTTTACCTACGCTTGGATGCCCTCAAAGATGTCCTTATTCCTTGGTTCAAGAAGAGCAGCCAGGAGGGAGAATGGAGCGCCAACTGTACCGCCATCACCCAGGCTTGGATCGACAAGGGACTGTTGCCCCGTGGTATCTCGCGAGATCTCAAGTGGGGTGTGCCTATCCCCAAGAACCTCGAGGGCTTGAGTGATGAGGAGTACGCCAACAAGGTCTTCTACGTCTGGTTCGATGCCTGCATTGGTTACGTTTCTATCACCAAGTCTTGGCTGGATGGTGACGACCTGTCTGGTACGAACTGGGAGAAGTGGTGGAAAAACCCCGAGAATGTCAAGCTCTACCAGTTCATGGGCAAGGACAATGTTCCGTAAGTAACCTCAATCTCCCTCCTCTCATTAAGAATGAGGAGGATAAAGAGCCCCCCTTTGGTCGTATGTAATAGTCCGTTCTGACCTTTCGCGCAGCTTCCATACCATCATCTTCCCTGCCTCCCAGCTCGGAACGCATAGTAGCTGGACCCAGGTCCACAAACTTTCGACAACCGAGTATCTTAACTACGAGGGTGGAAAGTTCAGCAAGTCCAAGGGTGTAGGCGTCTTTGGCAACACTGCCCGGGAGACCGGAGTCGACGCCGACGTCTGGCGATACTACCTCCTTTCGCGACGACCCGAGTCCTCCGACTCCGAGTTCAAGTGGCAGGAGTTCATTGACGCCAACAACAATGATTTGCTCAAGAACCTCGGAAACTTGAACCAGCGAATCCTCAAGTTTTGCCAGGCCAAGATGGGTGGCGTTGTTCCCGACTACACCAAATACACCGACGAGCGCATCGAGGAGCACAAGAAGGAGGTCAACGAGGCATTGCAGTCTTACATCACCACCCTCGAGGCCATCAAGCTGCGTGCTGGCCTCTCTATCATCATGCACATCTCCGCCCTCGGGAACAAGCTTCTCCAGGACAGCAAGCTCAACAACCAGCTTCTCGCCGAAGAGCCCGACCGCTGCGCCGCCGTCATCGGCCTCGGCATCAACCACCTCCATCTCCTTGCCAACATCCTCCATCCTTACATGCCCTCCGCCGCCCAGTCCATCCTTACCCAGATCGGCAGCAACCCTGACAACTTTTCCATCACCGAGACCTGGACCGCCGATATCGTGAAGCCCGGCCAGAAGATCGGCGAGCCCAAGCTTCTCTTCACCCAGATCCCCGCGTCACGCATCGACGAGTGGCGAGAGGCTTTTGGCGGCGAGGAGATTCGCAAACAGAAGGCTCTCGAGGCGGAGAAGGCTGCGGCAAAGAAGGCGGCTAAGGAGGCTAAGAAGCAGAAGAAGCTTGCTCTTCGTGCTGCCGAGGCTGCTGCTGCGGCTGGTACTGAGAAGGCGGGTGATTCCTCCAAGGCTAGTGAGGAGACTAAGAAGACCGAGACCAAGGCCGAGGTCAAGGCCGCGGATGAGGTTCCCAAGGTAGACGGGATTGCCACTACTGAGAAGCCCGTTGAGGCTTCCGCCGTTGACCTGGTCCCGGATGAGGCGAAGTGAGAAAAGTCCAAGTAAAATCACAAGGAGGGGTTACATATAAGTCTCATGAAGGGTTTGATTTGGCGACCAAGTAGAGCAAGAGATATAGTGATTAGGGGCGTGGTGTTAGGCGGTGGTTGGTGGTTGAAATGTAGATTAGATTCTCAGATCAACTTGATGAGAGACGAACGAACTAGATGAAGCTGGGCGAGCTTTCTAGATGTGTACAAATTGAGGTGTTGGAAACGTCCTTCTCAAGCAATCATTCGTGATTGAACAATTCTATCGTGATTTTGTATGCAGAGCATGGAGTTCAAAGAAACTTGGTGACATTTGTTGTTCCTGATCTCAAGCAGGACATATATTATTAGTTCACGGCTAACGAACCAAGCCTCACCTTGCTTATGTACCTCTGGGTCGAGTCTCAAAGTTGATGATTCGAATGGATAGTCGAGATGCGCTTCATTACAAAAAGAAAAAAAAGGGGGGAGAGAGGAGAGGAGGAAGGGTCTAGGAGGATATCGAAGGCGGGACGGTACCTGGAAGTTACCTGCTGCCGCTGTGTAGTTAAAGGGGGTCGGGGTTGGGGTTGTAAACAAGTCTGGCCGCGACTCTGGTATTGTTTAGCTCTTTCTATCAGTTTTTTGTTGTTTTGTTTGTGTGAGTGGTGTTGCAAAATATGTAAGTTGTAAAAGAAACCCCTTGAATAGTAATAACCCTCGACCGGTTGATGTCGATAACCTGTGTTTTTTTTTGATATCATATCCCCGAAAACTCCCTTCAGCCTGTTGAAAGGCGCAGTTTTCCCGACTGAACTCCTTGCTAAATGCGGCGCTGGTTCGTGATTTGGGCCAGAAGTGAGGCCTCAAGTCGTTAAGAAAGAATCCTCCTAGACTTCTGTTGTAGAGACGGACGTGCAACCTTGGGACTTTTGTGTATTGTTGACCCCCAGGGGTACGTCGCATAGGATGGGCGGCAATGGCTTAGTTCTGCTTCTTGCCCGCGGCTCGCTCCTGCTCACGCTTGGCGTAGATGCCAGCGGTGAAGGGGTCCTCGAATCGGAGGGCGATGATGTAGACGATGTAAACCCAGATGGTGAGGGCGATACCGGCGGGCTTGGCAAAGTACAACGCGGTGCCAAGGAAGCTCATGGTAGAGCCCCAGTACATGGGGGCGCCAGTCACGTTGAAAGGGAAGCCGGTGACCATCTCGTCCATGAGGATGCCAAAGTAGTCACCGAGGAAAGTTCCGGTGATGCCGAGGGCCCAGGTGGAGGTGACGACGAGGACATTGCCGGTGAGGAAGAGGGTAATGGCAGCGGCCTGGACGTATGTATTTTGGAGGAGCGGATGGGAGGGCTGCTCAGAGATGGCTTGCTTGTAGAGGAGATCGCGGACGATTCCGAGTGAGAAGATGGTTGCGGCGAGGAAATAGCATGCGATTTTAGACTGGCCACCAAAGAGCTTGGTGAGAATCTTGTTGTGGTACTCTGGAGTCACACGCGGCGAGTGTCAGCTACGAGAGCAATGGGATCTTTGGGGAACGTTTTTCTCTATACCTTGACGAGCAACGATGCTGTGGAGGGAGAACAGGTTAGCAATGGCAATTGACACAGGCGAAAGGAAACACAGCGGGACAGCAGCGGGAACAACAGAACTCACTTCCAAAAGAGCGGATTAAAGGCGATAGAGGCTGCAGAGACTAAATAATCACAATAGAGAGGAATCTAAGTTAGAGACAAGGAATTGGCACCAAGACAACGAATTGGGGGCAAGCTCCTTGGGAGATGGGAAAATGTTGGGAGCTCCCCCAATCTGGCCAGACTTACCCAGCAAGCTCTGTTTGCTCACATCGACGTATTGGACGAGATCGTTTACAAAAGAGGAAGAAGCCATGGTGATAGAAGTGATGATGATGATGTGGCAGCAGATTCACTACACAAGACTCTCACAGAATATATATCGAAGGAATATGGCACACAAGAAAGAGGGTTAATAAGGACAGGTCGAAGGTTTAGTGAAAGAGGTGAGAAGGGGAGAAGGTTGGGAGAGAGCAACTTGGTGGGAGATTTTGGGAGGGACTGTCACATGGAAGAAAGTGGAAGGAAAGAGGACAACGGGGGCCACAAGCGTCATCAGAGCAAAAAAGCCCGCTTTTTGGCTGGGGGAGAAAGGAAAGAGCTGAGCTCACTGAAGACGGGATCCACTGGTGGGTGATGGGGGGTCTCCACGCCCCCGCAAAGTCGAGAATCTGGGTACAATTTGCAGGGGGTTAGCCTCTGAAGCATCACGTGCCAGTATCTGCACCACTACCTACAGAGAATCACAACATCAAAGCTACCTAGGTAGGTAGGCATTTTCTTCTTCATCCGACGGCCATCAGCCAGACACGGTAATCAACCAATTGCTTCTTTCAAGTCTATCGCTAACCCAGCAGAATGAGTGCCTAGCGAGGCCCCCAAGGCCCGCCTTGAATAATATCTCATCTGACCGACTTTGGAAACGCCCTTCCAACGCCTCTCAACAAGTTTCAACTGTCCCAAAAGTCATCATCGTCCATCCGTCCCATCTCATGCTGCTTATTACCATGTCGAGATCCATACAGTCGCTCAATGCGGTAAAGGTCGAAAAAAAAAAGAACAAGCAGAAAAACCAAAACAAATCAACGCCGGTTTCTCGTCTTCTTTCCCGTCGTCTGGGTATCTTCCTCCTCTTCATCCTGTCCCTTCTTCAGATCCTCCGTCAGACGCCATTCCTCTCTGTCGTACCAGTCCTCGCCATCAGACATGTCTCGGTTCACTCCGCAATGAGCCTCCGCCTTGGACCAGTGAAGGACGTCCTGGCGCAGTTTATCCGCTCTGAGAAGCCCCAAGTACAACTTCTTCGCTCCACGACAAACTTCCTCTTGCTTCTGCACATACAATGCTAGCAGCCGTCGAATGTCTTCGGCCTCTTGCTCAGGCAGGTTGATGTCCCGATCTGGTTTGACTCCCGCGGGCGCCATGAACATGGGATGCACAAACAATGCCTCGAGCGCTTCCGAAGGATTCAAGATGCCGTTCTGGACAACCTCCCCCTCCCCTGGGCCTTTTGCGGTTTGTTTAGTACCGGCTGGTACTGCTTCATCTTTTGATTTGCTGCCTTGTTGACCATTGGCGTCTTTTTCCGAACCACCTTCGGACTTTCCTTGTTGAGCGGTCCCGTTCTCTTCGCCCTTTGTATTCGGCGTCTTCTTGTTCGAGTCGTTCTTGTCTTGTGTGAGCTTCGTGTTGTCCCCATCGTCTTTCTGTTGCGGATCCTCTTGGTCATCGCCGACGTCAGTCATAGTGACGTCAGCATCCTCCGCAGCGTCTTTATCGGATGATTGCTCGACATCTGGTGCGTCATGTTGTGCGCCTTCAGCGGTAGCACCGTTTTGCTGCGTGTCTCCGTTCGTGATGGCAGGGGGTGGCGGCTTCGCTTTTGATAGACTCAGCAGGTGACGCGCAACATGGTCGTCTCTGTACAGCTCGATATCTGCCGGTCTGACCATTGTCTTGCACGGAACCCAAGTATAGTCGCCGCATAATGAGGTTAGAAGATGCCTGACCTGCCACAGCGAATGATTCTCTTTGCGCATGATATCGCAGCTCTGGTCGACGAGTTTGGTCAGGGTCTTGGACGTGAAGGGCTTTGATAAGGTCGGATGTGCTGATAGACCGGTCGCGGATGTCAGGGGGGCGAGGAGATCTGTTATTGTTAGATGGGTCGTGGAACTTTGATTTACTGACGTACTCGCTAGGTGAATGTTGGCATAAGGGTTCAGTTCTGCTGCTGAAGCCTCTGCTTCCCGAAGTCGCTCATCGTCGTCGTCGCTATCGATCTCGTATCCCTCTTCATCAACCAAGGGAGGATTGCGGTAGATAATCGGTCGCCGATCGCCGCCATATTCAACGAACTGTTGGGGGTTAGAAGGACGACACCGGGCGTAGTGGCATGAGGATCAAGGCGTACCTCTGTGTATGATGCTGGGCCGTTGGTCGGCACCAATTGCCCTTGGTGAGCGAATCGCGATCGCTTCTTGAGTTTCTGGCCGCGATTGCTGTAGGATTCAATCTCGGAGTCGGAGTCGGACTCTGCGAGTCGTCAAATGTCAGTTGCGTCAGTCCCAAGAGACGAAATGGCGTGGCAATGGGGCGCTGGCGTACCATAGGACTTCCTCTTGAAGGCCTTTTTCATGCCCGCTATTGTTTCGGCGAAGAGGATCTGCTGCGACGCCATGGCTGGTGAATGTAGGCCGGACGAGCCTGGGCGGGAGTCGTGGAAGCCAAGCTTGGTGGGTGGATAGACGAGGACCGCGGCCAACAAGTGTGGGCGCGGTTCGAGGAGGGTTTGGTATGCGGTTTGGGAGGAGGAGTGGATTTCCTAGAGATATTTCCGGCCACATAAGATCGCAAAGCCCTATGGAACCGACACTGGAACAAAGACCTCGTAGAAATGGTCTGGAGGTGCAATTTTGGTGCCAAAGGGTGTTGTGCTGTGACGATGGAGGAGACGCTTGAAGCGAGGCTCCCGCCTTCCCTGTCGCCATGACCACATTTCCGCGTTCAGACCAACCAATCGGAGGTGATTTTCGGCTCAACATTTTGCCGCCTCCGATGTTGCTCGATTTCCCCCCTGGCAAGCCGAACACCGAGCCATCTCCTCGGCAAGTCATTTTAATCGTGCTATAATAAAGCACGACAGTCGTGTCGTCGTCTCTTGGGAAAGAACTCGACGATAAAGAGAGGCTGGAATCATTCCCGGAGTTCAGGTATGCGCCGATACCAAGATACCGCTTGATCACAGATGGCGAGATATCTGCACGACGCAGGGCCAGCAATTCGATGACTGCCATGTCGTGCATGAGTGGTGGCAGGCGGCAGTCGTTCGTGAGACATCCGGGCCACTCGAGACAGAGACGTGGGTAGACTGGGCGTAAGGGTCTGAATCTGCGGGCTCGACGAAGGCATCGATCGCGGGTGCTGGAGAACGGACACCTGTGAAACATCAGAAAGTCGTTAACATGCTAATAACGCATGCTCGGTACCTTGTCTGCGCGTTTGACAAGCGCGTTATTGATGATATTATCGAAGAGATACTCACCAGTCCTCGCAAATGCACCGAACAGCTGCACTTGGGAGGGATTTGGAGAGTTCTCTTCGAGGATGTTTCGACCACATCCAAGAAGCTGCGCTGGTCATAGTGGCAATCCTGGTGTGGCCTTGATGAGGGACTTTTGTGTTTTAGTTGGATGCTGATGAAAATGGTAAGAAAACAAAAGGCAGGCTGCCAAAGACGCACAAGGTCTCTCTATGATTTCGTGGTGGATGATGCAGAGTTGAGTTGGCGGCGATAACAAATTTGGCGGGGGGAGTGGTACGTTTAGGCATCCTTTCCTTCAACGAGGTCACGAAAGAATGCTTGGAAGAATCCGAGTAGGCAGCGAGGTTGATCAGAGATCAAATCATTTCACTTGCTAGGTTCGGTTGTTTTCCTAGATGTTTCCCGAGAAGGAGAGATATCGAATAACGACCCTTATATCAGCCAGACGCCCTTCAACTCCCTCCAACACCTTCCATTCATGTCGATGCTGTCGTAATCGAGAATTGCCCGCCGGCTCCAGCCCAGTTAAGGAACCTATTCCTAACCTCCTTCCCCCGAAGCAACTGCATAACCTCCTCATCCTCCTCCTTTCCTAGACCAAGTTGGCCACTCGTTCCAAATCCCGTCGCATACGCCTTTCCATCCCGGTTGACGAAGATAGTGTGATCCGTACCACAACACACATGCACGGCGTGACCAAGATCCGGTATGGTCGTAGGGCGGAGGCAAATGCGTGGCCTTCCGCTTTCGTCCCTGCGAATCGTGTCCGGGTCATCGAGCTGCTCGGTGCTAAAGTCGACGCCCATCTGTCCGCCGTCCATGCGCCCCCAGACAAAACACTCGCCCTCCGAAGTGACGGCGGCAGAGTGGTGCGTTCCACCATCTAGGACTGTCACGCCCTTGCGACAGAGACTACGAATCTTCATCGGGTGCGATAGGACAGCTGAGTTACCGCCGGCACCCTTCACGTACCCGGCTTCGCCAAAGCTATTTAAGCCCCAGGCCCAGACGTTGTCTCTGCTGTCTATAGCGAACGAATGGTACTCTCCAGAAGCGATGTACTTGATACGGCTGGGGCAGATCCTGACTTCTCGGGGTAGTAGGGTCTCCGTGTATCGCCCGAACGGTTGCCGACCAAGCTGATTCTGTTCGAATGAACCCCATCCCCAAACACGCCCTGTTGCGTCTAGGGCGAGTGCGTGGTTTGCTCCGCATGCGATCTGGGTGATATTTGTGAGCGCGGGAATGAGAATAGGTCGAAGTTGACAGCCGACAACTTCGCCATTTGAGTCATAGCAGAATCGCGTGTTTCCTGAGGGATCCTAGGCAAGTGTGAGTTTGGAGTAGTGATGAAGAGTGGTATCTCTGGAAGTTGTAAGTGACATACACGAAATGAGCCCCAGCCGTAAACAAGCCCGGTATCGGTGAGGGCGAAGCTGCAGCTATCGCCAGCGGCGACTTGGACGAATCTGACGCCCTCAGGGAACGAGTCTTCTGGAATCTCCCCTGGAATACATTCATGGGGATTCAAGTCTCCATCATCCGAATCAGAATCCAGATCCCGTAGCCCGCCTCCCCACTGAGTGTCCCTCCCCAAGGCACCGTCGTCGTTGACGCCCCATGTCACGATCTTGTTATCCGCAGTCAAGGCAACAGTGTGCATGCCACCACAAGCAAGCTGGACAACATGGAACTTGGTGGGGTCTTTGGGGTCGAGATACGGGTTAAGACGGGGAGTTAGAGCCGAGGTCGTGCTGATGCCGAGACCAAGCTCGCTGCATTCGCCGTTGCCGAAATTGAAGACGGCGAGAACATCCCTTGGTGCCTCATTTATGACGGGAGGAGAGGAATTGCCAGTCTGGGCGTCGCGAATAGCGGCTCTTTGGCGTGGTTTTGGTGCCGCCGTCTTTGCGGAGGATCGCTTCGAGGGAACATCTTCAACATGGTCGTTTACTCGACCTAAAGACTGCTTGCGCTTTCTTAGCTTCGTTGTTGTGGTAGAATTTAGCAACTCGTCACTATTTGTTGCAGGACCTATAATTACAAAATAGTCGTTAGACACGATAAGAACGGTGCGCGGGACTGAAGGAAAACTTACGAGCGCGGGTGCTTCTCCTTGCTGTTTGGGTAACTTCGGCCTCTGCGAGTGTTGCTCTGGTTTGAGGGCGGCCAAGTTTGGTAGAGCCTTGAGGTTTCCGAGTCCTTGAAGAGCCCGTGGTATATTTGGGGACCATGGCAAAAAGGCGTGAGAGGGAATGTAGTGCGAGGTTGGGGGCGTTTCGTCGGAATCAGCTGATAGGTTATTTGTTTGGTGTTGCTATCCGGGTTTGTGTCAGGGTGTTGCAGGAGACAGAGAGATACGGATGGTCAATGCATTTGGAGGAAACAATTTAGGAGGGGGCTTTTATCAAGGAAAACGGAATCGAGTTGTGTTCCTTGCTGTTGGCAGACAGTTTGGTTAGGCTGCAATGGTTGCTTCCTAGGCTGCTATTGACCTGCAGGGTGAATAGGCAGATCCACCCATGCAGTCTTGCTGATGGCTCTTGTTGAGCTAGGATGTCTCCTGATATGATAGTAGCAGGCATTCGACAATTAAAACTATTGTCCCACGAACAGCTGACCTAACCGGATAGCTTTGCGCTCCTGAGGAAGTACGTACGTTGAATCACCAATGAGACTCAACAACTATATGCCCCGTAATAGTCTTTATCCAAAGGAAGGAAACAGGGCTTGGCTTGAACAAAGAGACAGTTGCTGCCTAGTTGACTCCTCAAAAGCGTCTGTTGTTCTCTGCCCCCTTTCACAAACTTCACTAAAAGCACCATCAAAGGCGCGCGCGGATAGTTGCTGCTGACTCTCTGCCCTCCAGATGTATCATGTTTTCAAACGTCATTACTTCCTTTGAAGGCTGCCCCTGCCATTCTGAGCTGTCTAGTCGGCCATGTGCCATCTCACCCTCCGAGAGTTCTGGCTCTTTCACTTGCACCTGCATGGACATCAAGAAAATCTTCAAGATCATTCATTCCATCATTAAACTGCGTTATCTGGCATTCTATCTAGTTCGTCACAATATTCCGGACTTCACTTCGTCCACTCCCTTCACTTACAACGACCGAGTAGACACAGGCGCGTCCCCCTCTAGATCCCGACCATTCTCGCTTACCTTGGACGCTCACCCGAGGGCCTCAGTTCCCATGAGCTTCATCCTTGCCGTATCGCCTCTGGAGGGCCTCATCGAGGATGTGGCTGTAGATGAAGGCGTAGTAGTTGTGCATCCTGTGAGTGTCCACAGTGGGATCCTACCACTGGACGTCCAGAGTAGGAATTCGCTCTCCAAGTAACGAAACCTGTCCCCCTCCATGACATCGTGTTTCGCTCGCTGCTTTCCTCCTAAAGGGGCCCATAACCCTGCGATCCGTCATTCGCCTAGGTGTCACAGACGTCCATCATCATAGAGCCACACCAGGGGGTCAAGGTGGATGATCTGTTGACCCCGGATCCTCGAATGCCCTCATGATAGCCCTGGTCCATCGCCTTGCACATGAGGGATCTTGAGAATTTGAGGAATTGGGAGATAAGACAATATGGTATCACTAGAGTATACCTAGGTAATATTCGTAGCGAACTTGGCTTTTGCTGGGGTTTCCCAGAGAGGCTAGTGCACAAAAAAAAAGAAAGAAAAGAAAACAAAAAGGAAAAAAAAAAAGTCCAAGGAAAAACCTTTTGCCGTGACCTCCTCACCAAGTGACGTGTGGCCCCTCGAATAGCTACGCTGTTTCATTGCTGAGACTACCAACCGAGCTTCACGACAAAACAAAGGTCCCCCCCCCTCCCCCCTCCCCC
>JABFFI010001003.1:0-26526 GCA_013623725.1 Fusarium robinianum | reverse complement strand
GGCACATTGTCAGGCACACGATGAAAAGATGATCCTGGTTCCTCGGTCCGGAGATCCAAACCTCGATCCCTTCGCGATCACCGGATTTGCTGGATTTTGATGGATCCATGGCTAGGATGCAATGGCGGGGGTGGAGGAGTCAGCTGGGGAGGGGGAACCCGAAGGCTGGGTCCATCTAGAAGAGCCGGCACATACATTGGTTGAGGGAGAGAGGGATCCAGTGAATTGGGAAAAGAGAGAAGAGAGGAGACCAGAGGAGACTGACCACGAGGACGCTGATGCCGACATGTGAGACCAATGTCCTCCATACCCTCCCCGGGATAGAGGATTCCGCAAAGGCACCATGCTTCGAGATTAGATTTCGAGATATCATATGAATGACCTTGGTGTCGTTGTGTTCATGTGGCTGCGCGCGTCAATCGTGTGTGAGTGAGACCCTTCAAAGTTCGTCATTGTCTCAGGCACTCGGCAATTGAGAAGTGCTCCAGAAGGGGCATGCTCGAATTGAACGATGCTATTGGGCCGGAGTCGACGAGGAAGGATGGCCACGAGATCGGAGTATTCCCATACTAAAACGGCTTCCCCCCTTGAAAGGCTGGGGGCCATGCGACCACCGAACCCGGCAAACTGGGAGACCGGAGCAGGGGAACAGACGCCTTGGAGCGTTTTGTGATCGATCTTGGATGGTTGCGGGATTCGTGACGATCCGAGACTTGGCGGTTAGCTTTCCAAGTCAAAAGTGCAAACCTTTATCAGCTGCTCACCCTTTGATATCGATAAAAGATTCTAATGGACAGCTAATAGGTACCTAGGTAGTATGTAGAGATTCGGGTTGTCAGTTGATCATCATGGACCCTCTGTTGACTCACACAATGTCGGCATCCAGAGGACTCCATCAAGCACCTGAGATCCTACAAGCGATCCACAACGTCGTCTTGATACGAAATGGCACTAGGAGAGAGGTCATGTCGTTCGTCGATCTCCATCCACTCGTTCGACCCGGACATCCACTTTCAAGTCCCGTCGTTTACCGGTGGGGTTGAACGCAATGATCACTGAGCATGTCGGGTGGAAAACGTGAGCTCCCAGGTCGGCTTGGTCCAACATATGCTCTCCCGGTGTTGGTGAGGGCGGCCCCGAAGGAGGAGCTCGGGCGCGGATAAAGATAGGTGCCTGCCTGGGTAGGTGCTATCTCGTGACGCTAAACCCCGATGGGAGGGAACCCATCGCCCTGGAAAGCGCTGCGAAAGTGGAGCGGCAGAAAGCGACCCGCCCCGCGACACCGCCAAAAATTTTAGGAGATGGCTCCAGCCTCACCAAGCAAGCAGCCTCATATGACCTAACGGAGACCCCGTACGCTGTATCTCTGGCGCATCAACACTGCCACCTTCCTCAGCTGCACCAGCAAAGCTCAAGATGCCGCACGAGGATATCGATCGCCCGCTGGTCAAGCGCCAGAAGACCGCGGGCCCCGTCAATCCCACCAAATCAACCTCAAATTCATCCAAGATCTTTGCGCCCTTCCGAGTACGTATCTGCGGCCATACTTGACCTTGGTAACTTTGCATTATCTAACGTTTGCTGTCTACAGACTGTTGGTCTTGTGTCCCCGACTAGTGTGCCTTTTACATCCATTCCCCTCGGAAAGACGACCTTTCAGATCTCTACCTCTGTTGGTAGATCCATCCAAACCTACGATCTTCGTAGGGGTCTCAACCTCGTCTTCCTCACCCGGCCTCAGACTCCCGCCGACATCACCGCAACACTCGCCTGGCAACGAAAGATATTCGCAGCATGGGGCGGTTCGAAGAAGGGCGAAGCTCAAGGCATCTGGGTTTTCCAGAGGGGCCAGAAGGTCGATGAACTCGAACTCCCATCTGACCTGGCGGAACCCATCAGGCAGATCTTGGTTCTGGGAACATGGACCATTGCCTGCGCCGTAACGAGGGTAGAGGTGTTCAAGACGGCTACTCTTGAGCATTACACCACTATCCACACCATGGCTGCTAGCAAGGGAGGCAACGAAATTACCGGTGGTATCGTCGCGATGCCCACCTTCTTGAACAAGATTTTTGTTGGTCGGAAAGATGGCTGGGTGGAAATCTGGAACGTCAGCACCGGAAAGCTCATCTATACCATTCTTCCACCCTCGCCAGACTGTGGTGCTGTCACCTGCCTCGAGCCGAGTCCAGCGCTGTCTCTTCTCGCTATCGCATATTCCGAGGGACCATTGGTTATCACCAATGTGCTCACTGACAAGCCCGTTCTACGAATCGAGGCCGGTAGTGCCAGCGCTCCTGTCAATTCTATCTCATTCCGCACAGATGGCATGGGTGCCGGCAACGATGGACGAAAGGACGGTGTCATGGCCACGGCGACCGCGGCGACTGGAGATATTACCTTCTGGGACCTTAACGGCGGCGGCCGTGTCATGGGTGTTCTACGCAGTGCCCACAACCCCCCTTCACGCGAGGGTCTGATTGTCCGTGGTGGTGTCAGCAAGGTCGAGTTTCTCCCTGGTCAGCCCGTCATCGTGACAAGCGGCGAAGACAACTCTCTCAAATCATGGATCTTTGACGAAACTCCGTTTTCGCCGGTTCCAAGAATTCTTCACTCCCGTAGTGGCCACGCTGGCCCCGTCAACTGTCTCCAGTTTCTCCCGTCCGATTTCGATGGTTCCGATGGTGGCAACAAGTGGCTACTCAGTGGTGGTCAGGATCGGAGTCTTTGGGGCTGGAGTTTGCGTCGCGATGGCCAGAGTTCGGAGTTGAGTCAGGGAAATATCCGCAAGAAGGCCAAAAAGATCGGAATCTTGGCCGCCAACGCCCTTACCCATGGCCCCACGACGACATTGGAGGACCTCAAGGCACCGGAGATCACTTGCATTGCTTCTTCTCTGAACCGAGATGGCGGCATTGGGGCCATGCCCGGCAACCAGCCGATTTGGCAAAAGTCACGAAACCAAAAGAAGGCACAAGATGCGGAAATCAGTGGCATGACAGGTTGGGAGAGCGTGGTTACTGCTCATAAAGGCGACGCATATGCTAGAACGTGGTTCTGGGGCCGCAAGAGGGCGGGAAGGTGGGCGTTCCCGACAGGAGACGAGTCTAACGTCTCTACGGTGGCCATCAGCCCTTGCGGCACTTTTGCTCTGGTGGGTTCAGAATTTGGCGGCATTGACATGTATAACCTCCAGTCTGGAACCCATCGCCAGCGTTTTCCTTCGAGGCTCACTCCAGCCCAAGCTCGGCAGCTGAAGATGCAACAATTACGGCAGGCCGATGATGTAGTACAGCTACATGCTGAAACTACTCGAAAGTTCCCCGTTGGCATCGGAAAGCACACGAAGCCTATCACCGGACTTGTTGTGGACTCGATGAACAAGACCGTTGTCTCATGTGCCTTGGACGGAAAGATCAAGTTCTGGGATTTCCTAACCGGAAATCTCCTCGAACAGATCGACTGGGCACCCATGACCTTCCCCACGGGCTGCAGGTATCATCCCGCCAGCAACCTACTTGCCTTCTCCTGCGATGACTTGTCCATCCGTGTTGTTGATATGGAGACCAAGAGGACCATTCGAGAATTCTGGGGCCCACAAGACGTGATTAACGACTTTTGCTTTTCGAATGACGGACGATGGATAATTGCTGCATCGAAAGACTGCGTCATTCGGGTGTGGGATCTCCCAACAAGCCATCTGATCGACGCCATCAAGCTCGAGAAGCCCTGCAAGGCTCTAGCCATGTCTGTCACTGGCGAATATCTGGCTGCCACGATTCAGGACGAGCTAGGAGTTTCCATCTGGACCAACAAGACCCTGTTCAAGCACGTCCCGACGAGGCAAATATCAGAGAAGGAGATCGGCCAAGTGTCGGCTCCCACCGTGTCGGGCGAAGGCAATCAGGGTATGCTGGAGGGTGCGTTTGAAGAGGACCAGAGCGAAGATGAAGATACCGTTGTGGCACCTACTGTGGACCAGCTCAGCACAGAGTTGACGACGTTGAGCTTAGTTCCCAAGAGTAGGTGGCAGACACTTCTACACTTGGATCTAATCAAGGAACGCAATAAGCCCAAGGAAGCGCCCAAGGCCCCTGAAAAGGCTCCCTTTTTCTTGCCCTCAACTCTGGGTAAGAGCGACGCTGCCCTTGAGCAAAAGCCACAGTCCGAGGATGACAGCAAATCTCGGATCACCAAAGTCGAAAAGGCTCGTTTTGAGGAAGTGCTGAGCTCGAAACTTCGCACTGGAGCGATGACCGGTACTTGTAAGTGTAGCCTACTGGCCAGTTTGGTTGATGTTCCGGATCTAACATGTCATGACAGACGACGGGTTCATTGAGCACCTCAAATCCCTCTCTCCATCGAGCGCGGATCTCGAACTTCGCTCACTCTCCATCGGCGATGGTGACGAGTCTAACGAGTTGCTGCACTTCATCTACGCCCTAACCGCCCGGCTCAAGGCCCGTCGCGACTACGAGCTCACCCAAGCGTGGATGACCGTCTTCCTCCGGCTACACTTCGACCTGGTCATGGAGAGCGAGGCTCTGTTGAGCGCATTGGCAGAGTGGAAGGAGTACCAAGAAAAGGAGTGCAGTAGGTTGGACGGACTGGTTGGGTACTGCAGCGGTGTTGTCGGCTTTTTGAGGAGTCCCCGGACATAGAGGCGTTGAAATTAAGCACATGGCAAGGACTTGCGATAGAGTCATGTCACTTCTAGATTCCTTGCGTTTTACAATCTTGGGGGACGTGAATATAGAGTTATTCGAACACAAAACGACCGCGATAATGCATCTATTGATGAACGTTGAGACTTCCAGATGATCCATCCGCCAAACCCTATCCGATTGGCATCTATGATTGAACTCCGCCCGCGAGACGTGCAAGTACTAGGTCTCCCGTTCCCATCTCCTTCAAGCCATCTCCAATGAGTGTTTTCCCTCCCCACTGCGACTCTTCCCGTGCTGGGCAGTTTCCTCAGCCGCTGGTATCGTCATTCCGCGAACTCGCCTCAGAGTCGGAGGATCGCTGCGAAGTGCGTTAGCGCTTCCATGCGGCGAGTAGCAGCATGGCTCATGTTGCTTAGACCTGCTCAGCGCCCCAGCCAGCGTCATCAGCCTCGCGCATGTTGCTCGGGGGCTCGATCGAGGGGATGAACTCCAGAGCGACGTAGGCGATACCGACGATACCGACAATGGCGCCGGCGATCTTGCTGATGGTCATGGTGCCGATGAGAAGGCCGCCGAGGAGGATATAGACTTGGGAGAGAATTAGCTATTCCGGGCGCCAATTGCAGGAGTGGAAACCGACTTACAGACACCACGGCCGATGAAGGAGAACATGAAGGAGGCATATCGAGAGACCTGGTGAGGAATCTGGAACTCTGCGACTTGTTAGAGAATTGTCCATGATGGCACTAGTGTCGGGACGAGTACCAAGAAGGCCAACGACGAGGCCAAATACGATCATATAACTACCAAGGATGATAGATTGGCTAATAGCAATTCATTAGTTCCATCAATTCACCATTGCCCGAACGCGATTCGATTATAGGAACATCGCGACTCGGGGCCAGTCGTTTAAAGGGGTCGGGTCGGAGCGCACAGCTTGAGATCAAAGATATGAGCGATACCACCCAGGAGGGTGATAACGCCAACGCCGAGGTTGACAATGCGGCTGTATTAGAAAGAGATAGTTAGCGACATTGTTTGTCCAAGCAGCATGACGGGCTTGACGGCGCGGCGCGGCGCAGCGCGAACTCACAAGATATCCGAGAGCTCCATGGTGGTGATTGTTTGAAGTCGAGAATTGCAAAGTCTGAATCGAAGGGGTCGAGAAGGGGGGTTTTAATGGGCGATTCGAGGGAAGTCCAGGCAGCAGTTTAAGGGGAAACTAGAGGTCGGATGAGGAGGGTTGTGATGGGGAAGTTTACGTGGGCACGGGACGTCGACGTCGAAAAGGTCTTACGTAGCTCGCCTGCACCTCAAGCTTGCTTTGGGAGGATTCAGGGAGGGAGACGGGACTTCATTGCCCTGCCTTGGGGGGCGTACCAGCCACAGGAGTGTCCTCCGCCACACTTGGCTATTACCCGTTATAGTAAGGCGGCGGGTAAGCTCGGGGATGCTACATGGGAAGTGGCTGGTGTCAAATGGGCAGGTTATCCAGAAACCGCACTAGCGCCTGCGAATGACATCGCAGGCAAAGTAACGAATTCGAATGCTGCCTCTTGCGACCAAAGCTGCAGGGCATCTTGACGCATTCTCTGGCCCGGGATGATTATTCTCTCGATTCTCCGTCGGGGTGCTGCTGCGCGGGGCTCTGGCCGCTGCATTGCGCGCCAATGGCGTAACTTGGAGGTGGTGAAGCTGTCTCGTCGGGCCATGCACCAGGCACATCATGATGCTCAGCTTCAGAACATCCGAAACATTGGCATCATTGCCCATGTTGATGCTGTGAGTGAATTGATTCTGGTACTTCTTGGGATGTCCGCTTACCAATTGATTAGGGGAAAACAACGACTACTGAGCGAATGCTCTATTACAGCGGCGTCACTCAACGAGTTGGAGGTAGGTAAAGCTCGTTCAATTCATATACTCCATAGCTCCTGCGCCCGTTTTTTCAATAGATCTCATCATTCATATCAGGTTACTCACTCTCCTAAACAGATGTTGATTCCGGAAACACCGTAACCGACTTCCTAGAATTAGAGCGGGAGAGAGGCATCACTATTCAGTCCGCCGCCATCACCTTCAACTGGCCACTTCAGCAGACTCTCCCACCTGGCACTCATTCCAAGACTATCAATCTCATTGACACGCCCGGCCATCAGGATTTCCGCTTCGAGGTCGATCGATGTTTGCCGGTCCTTGATGGTGCGGTATGCATTATCGACTCCGTTAAAGGTGTTGAAGCCCACACTGAACGGGTCTGGGCATCAGCTCAGGAATTCCAAGTCCCTCGTCTTGTGTACTGCAACAAGCTCGATCGCGAGGGTGCCTCTTTCAAGAAGGCAGTTCTCGAAATCGGTACTCGCCTCAAGGGCTGGCCCCTTGTCTGTCAGATCCCCTGGTGGGAGAGGGAAAACTTCGTCGGTGTCATCGATATCATCAACCGAGTCGGATACCGATGGAAGTCGGAACGTGAGAAGACTCGCTACGAGTTCCCCGAGCTTCAAGAGAAACTCTCCAGCTCGAACCAAGACATGCTCCCAGAAATCGAAACCGCAAGGCAGGCTCTTGTCGAAGGCCTAGCGGACTTTGACGATGTGATCATGGACGAGTTCCTCTCGGAAAATGAAAACATCTCTGGGGACGTCATCAAGCAGGCCATTCGAAGAGCGATCAAAAACGGCGATGGCCGTGTCATTCCCGTCTTTGCAGGCTCTAGTTTCCGACACATCGGTGTTGAGCCCTTGATGGACGCCATCACAGACTACCTGCCGAGTCCAGGGGAGCGTCCATCGGCTGAAGTGCGAATTGGCTCGGTCAAGAAGCAGCTCAAGGATGTTATTGATGGTAGCACGAAATCCAACAGGTCCCACATCGCATCGATCGCTTCAGTCTTCAAGGTCTTCAACCATCCCAAAGAAGGCGTCATTAGTTTTGTACGAGTCTACCATGGCACTCTGGCCAGAAATGCGTCGAGTTTCAACACCAACATGCTACTTAACGAGAGGCCAATGGGAATCCTTCAAATATCCGCCGAGAAGACACAGGATATTCAGCAACTCTCTGTTGGGCAAATCGGCGCACTCAGGGGACTGAAGAAGGCCCGGACTGGTGATACCCTCGTCACCACCACAGGAAGCAAGCCCGTTCCCGAGGCTTTCCGCCATGTTCAGATTCGACCTCCGGAGATCCCTCCGCCAGTTGCCTTCTTGCAGGTCGAACCATATGGCAATGTCGCAGCTCAACAACTTGAGATCGCGCTAGAAAACACAACACGAGAAGACCCTAGTCTTCGATGGAGCCGTGACCCAAAGACCGATCAATTTACCATCCAGGGAATGGGAAAACTTCATCTAGATGTATCCCTCTACAATATGAAACAAAAGTACAAGATCGACGCCGACTTTGGTCCGATCGAGGTCGACTACAAGGAATCCATCACCGTTCCCACCAAGCCGCAGCACGCCGTTTTCGACCGTCCTGTGGCAAGCAAGCCTGGAAAGGCATCATGTACGGCCGTCCTCGAGCCACTCGAGCAACACCACCGCGATACCCTTCTTGAGTCGAGTGTCGAGCGAGACGGCAACATCTATCACA
This sequence comes from Fusarium robinianum, assembly GCA_013623725.1. Classification (NCBI taxonomy): domain Eukaryota; kingdom Fungi; phylum Ascomycota; class Sordariomycetes; order Hypocreales; family Nectriaceae; genus Fusarium; species Fusarium robinianum. Next base: position 18,265 of record JABFFI010001003.1, on the reverse strand, counting down.
TCGCCATTCCTTTGACTGGAGATGCTGATCTAAATTTCGACCCGGAAGAGGCTCGTCAGCAACTCCTCAACGGAGCCATTGCAGGACTCGCAAGGGGTCCGCGAAGGGCCGCACCGATCCACGGATGCCACGTCACGATCACACTAGACACAGAACCCGGGGCTTACGAGACGCCCACGGGCGGACACTTCAGCGGTGTTGCCAGAAACGCGGTACAGGCCGCCCTTCGCGACGCCTTTGAGAAGGAGCAAATTAGTGTTCTCGAGCCGATCATGCTTGTCAATATTACCTGCCCAGAGGTCGTTGCTGGGACAGTTCAGCACGATGTGACAGCCGGTGCAGGTGGGCATGTCCTGGAAATCAACGATCGATCCGCCGAGTCAACGGGCGATGACCACATTGACGTGTCCAAGATCTATACACCGCCGGACCCGTATGACTCTGTGACTTCGCTCCGCGGCAAGAAGTCAACGACGCGGGTGGTGGAGATTGTGGCCAAGGTCCCGTATAAGGAGATGTTGGATTATGACAATCACCTCCGTAGCAAGACTGCCGGACGGCATTCTATGACCATGTCATTTGACTCTTTTGCTCGGGTTGTAGGCCATCGCGAAAAGGGACTTTGAAGGATGAGGCCGTCTTAGATAAGACGCCCGTCATATATCTTGAATAGGATGTCTAAGTAAGCACCCAATATGTTCTTATAGGACCAGGTTGTATCATATGTATTAAATGGATTTCGGCACGGAAACCCGGCCTCGTCAGCGTACGAATTTGCTTTCATCCAACGTCAGCAGTAGAGAAGTGGATGGGAACGGATATGTACTGTCTAAACTCAGTGCCTACCTCGGAACGTCCAGCATGCTAGCAGAGCCCGCATTTTGAATCTTGACGTGATGGCTATCGCTGATTTCTCTGTGAGAACCCAGCATGGGGATTAGACAAGACGGGTAGAAGATGCAAAAAAGAATGCATCGACTTGACGACGATACATGCACTCAATGGCTTACAGCCCAGTAGCCAATTCAGCAGTTGCCATGCTGAAATACTAACTATCACACCCCTCAGTCATGAACTACCTATGCCCGATGCTCATGAACCAGGTTATAGGGAACTATTAAATCGTGTCACCAACGCATAAGGATTGTGCTTGCCAAGTAGGGTGCGATCTAGATCTTGTGTATATACTCTGTGTAAGGGGGCCTATGTACATGTGTTGCGCTTCTCTATATCTGAGAATTATGCATTGAAATTCCAAAACAAATCAGGAGGAAAAAAAAACCCAAACCAGTCCAGTCTATCTACTCCCCGCTCATCTCCTCCCGTGTGCTGAGGGATGGTAAACCACGACCCAAGTAGAAATCAGAGCCATCTTAGAAGGCACGCTTCTTAATGTTGCACTTCTTGAGGCACTCATCAACTCCAAGGGCAATGCTAGCGGGGATAGCCTTGCGGACACGCTCGATGTCCTCGCCGGCAATGCTCTGGCCAAAAGTAGCAGCGATGACATCGTCGGTCAAGGCAAAGGTCTCGTCGGCGATCTGGCCGGTGCCAAAGTCCTCGGCGGCGAATGAGGCGACGAAGGTGGCGGGGTGGCAGTCCGGGTTGAACTGGGTATGGACGGAGCCCTGGTAGAAGGGAGTCATCATGTTGGGCTTGAGCTCGGTGCGGATGACGCGACGCTTGCCGTCCTTGTTCAGGACACCGTTCTCGGGGACCATCTCAGTAATGAGGCGGCCGGAGGTGACGATCTGCAGCTCGGCGGAGCGGGGGTGGACGTGGAGAGTGTTCATGCCGCAGGCTACGGAGTATAATTGTCAGCTTCACGTTGTGGGCATATCTAGGGTGGGTGTCTCACGGTCAACGCGGCCAAAGGCCATGCCGGAGCCGGTTCCGACCAGGGCGGGGAAGGTCTTTCGGTTGGCAGCGATGAGCTGACCGCCCTTTCCAGGGTTTTTCTGCTCCTGGTTGAAGTCGAAGACGAAGTCCTTGTCATCAGGGAGTAGGTTGAAGCGATCAACAGCGCTGAGGGGTTCCATGCGTGTTAGTGAATGTGTACTCCTTGAAGCCCATAGATACCAAAGGGGCACTCACGTATCAGCAATCTGAAGCTGAGCAGTAAGGCTGAGGCCGTCGGCTCCTCGTCGAGTGTTTGAGGGAGCAGCGGAAGCCACGGAGGTGAAGGCCAAGATGGCAGAGACGAGGGCGGCGTTGAACTGCATGTTGAAGGATGTTGAAGGATATTGGAGTGAAGGGGGGTTGTTCTATGTTGGGGATTCAAGAATTATATAGAAGAAAGAGTCTTTTGTTGTTTGCGTTTGTTTGCTTGTGTTTGCTTGTGCCCGCTCGTGTTTGTAGAACGATGGAGAGGATGATGGTGATGATGATGATAATAACTAATACTATATCGAGGAGCGCCCTTGAGCTTCTTATACACAACCACCTCGCCCCCCCAAACATGTTGAGAACGATCTACAATTACCCATGGCGACCAAACTTGGGAACGAAAAACATCTCAGTTGAGGCTTTGGCCTTGAAATCTCACCCGAAGTCGGGTATTTTCGAGGCTAGTTGCTGATGGAGGCGTCGGATGGTCATACTTCCGCCAACAACGTCACGTTGCGCAGCACAAGTGTGACTGTGGGAACGGCTAATCAATGGCCACCACCAAGTCCGTCGGTACTACATCAGGATCCGGAAAGGCATCTATCCGTAGAGGTTAGAATCCTCTGATGGATGTTTCCGTGTTGGTTTGTGGTGGCTGATTGATGCGGGTTGATCTTTACGGGAGTAGATGGGTTGGAAACATTGTTTCCCGATGGATGATGAATGGTGTAGAGCTTATTCCTTGAGTGGCTGTGCGAGAACTTGTCCCGCCCCAGGTTGGGGCTGGTGAGTGGCCACAAGTGGAGAGGATTGGGGCTTGCCGGGCCGTTTTGGTAGGGAAAGCGCCTAAAAATAACGGGGGCCCGGGTCTCGCGGGCGCTTAGTCCGTCTTCCTTGCCTTCAGCACCTTCTCGTCCTGCGCCTTCCATTCCCTTCCGTCCATGCGCGTGTTCCATCGCGTCCCCCTTCTCATCACCAAATTCCTACCTTTCTCCGTCATCACTTTGTCATTGCTTGCCAACTTGGGACTTTTGAAGCATGGGCACGATGGGCAACGAGATTTTCTCAACAGCTTGAAGCCGAAAAAGAGGTGCCATGATTGTCAGCGACATCGCCTCGTTGGTCAGCATCCATCGGTCGCCGTTGCTGACAACCCGCCCGTTTTGCCATTTGCTTCTCGCAGAGCACACTCAGCGTGAATAGAGGCAGTTGACCCTCCACATCACACACAAACTCTCTCACCCGGCGTCAAGAGAAGTACGAAGATACATATCTCATCTCTGCGATCCACTCATCGACAGATGACGGCGTGACTCACGCAGAGCCCACAAACATCGGACCCGAGAGAGGGTCCTCATCAAAATCAATCTGTGGCTGCAACACGCATAACACACATCACAGTCTTTGTCCACCTCGTGCCGTGCGCCACTACCGCTCGCTTCCTCCACTTCCGCACCAGAATTTTCGCTCTAAGACATTGGCTTCATCGAGAGCTAGTCACGTCAGTCGGCCGGGGATGTCCAATATCCCTCGCTCGGCCCATCGAGTCGAAAAGAAGAAAGGGGGCATAAACCACCAAAAAGGAAATACAACAACACAACCCATGACTCCCCCCCTGCCATATGCCACAACCTTATCCAGTCAAGAGGATGAATACAACTACCAATTATTACCGCTACGTTTAAGTATGTAATTACCGCCAATTGTTCTGGACGATGCACGTCCCGAGTGAGTACAAACAAACACCGGGTCAGATACGGATTACCGACGGAGTACGGAGTACCGGCGCCCATGCTCTCTCTCTGTTTCATGCCCACGATCCTTGATGAGAGCCGAGCGAAGGATCTGTTGCAGGTCCGTCATGCACCGTTGGATGCAACCACAGCGCCCAAACTCTGTGAAGAAAGATGATGCAAGATTCTGCCTCGGGAACAAGAAGAAAAAAGAACATACTCCGTGCGGCATGCAGAAGGGGTCGACGAGAACAATCTGCAATGTCGCCGATCTAAATGAGTATCAACTGTCAGAAGCGCTTCCAATATTCGGGTCATTTACACTCGTCCAATGAACGCCGGCAACAGTGACGGACATGCCATAAACAGACAAGTCTGAATTTGAGACTCGTTCGTCTGTTTACCATCCAGGTCGCGAGTTGCAGGCTTTCTCTCATCCATCAGTGCGGAAAACTGCCACTGCTTCAGCCAACAAGGGGCATCTTCATGCTCGCCTCCGCAGTCAGTTGTGGCTCTTGACCCGAAGAAGACGGTCCCTGACCCAAGTTCCACGCTAAGGCACATTGACCCAGGAACCATCTGACTAACCGCCCGGCCAGGGGTTGTTTAATGACCAACAGCCAATGCGATTCATTTGCCACAAGCCACGCGCGGAACAATCGTCCAGGGGCGCTGGGGAGGGGAAGAGGAGGAAGGGCAAACTGTGACAGACGAATAAAATAACAAGAGGGGCCAACTGCAAAACAGCCACGCGAAGGAAGAGCCCGGGATGAGACAAGAAACCGAGACAGAGAGAGAGAGGGTGTGTGAGAGAGAGAAAGGTGAGTGAGGCACGGGGATCGGACATGCGAGAAGCGAAAACTGAACTGCATGGTAAGCTCACAGGATCCAGTCAGGCCTTGTTCAAAGGGGGGAAACTGCCTGTTCGACTCCAAGGAAGGTGGACAATGAGCGAGCAGCAAGTTTTGACCCATGGCTCAACATGAGGTTTAATCTGCGATGGGGGTTGCCCTCCCCCCGGTCCGACCACTACGGCAAGGTACCCTCTCTTCAGGATTGGCTGGCCCGGACAAGGGGGGATATAATATACCAGCCTGATTGGCGACGGTTTCATTGCCAATAGACCCTGGTCGCCGAAGAGAACCCACCACCAGCCAGGCACGTCCAAGCTGGCCATGGGTGCTCCCAGGGAGTCCCACACAAAGGAGGAGGCCGTTGCCTCAGCTCTCAATCTCCAGCCGCGGGTGATGGCAATGAGGGTGGTGTGTTGCTGTTGCTGGTTCGCGCCGGTCCCCGCGTGCTGCTCGCACCTCATTTCCTGGGGGGCCCATTTCCCATCTGCCTCCTGCTTGGACCTGTCGATCCTCTCTTATTACTCTTTGGATTTGCTTCCCGGTCCGTTCGCTCGCTTTCTTCTTTTGTTTCTCTCGCCTGTCAATCTTTATTCTTCCAGCTGGTGCTGCTGGTTCGCGATATCCCCCGTCCTTACACTCGTCGGCTTCATCACTCGTTCAGAAACTCGACGACACTCGCTCTCTCACAACGCCTCACACACACAAAGTGAATACATACATACATACATGCCTGGTTGCGACGCGTTGGATGCCAGTTTGGACGCACACCTTCATTAACTAGGAACATCCGTGCTTGGATCTCTCGAAACAAATCGACACTCATTTATCGACGACAAACCCCATGAAGTTCACAACCCTCCCCGCCGTGGTGGCGGCTATCCTGTTGGCGGCGCCCTCGTCCGTCGCTGGCAAGTCCCATCGCCATGCCCTGGAGCACTTCCGTCCTCACCTACCTGTGGTGCAACGCGCATCCATCGAGAAGCGAGGAGGACAATGTCAGTTTCCCACCGACGACCCGAACATGGTCGCTGTCACTCCCGATGCCAAAAACGCCGGCTGGGCTCTGAGCCCCGATCAAGAGTGCAAGCCCGGCAGCTACTGCCCGTTTGCTTGCAAGTCCGGCATGGTTATGGCGCAGTGGGATCCCGATTCTACCTACGACTATCCCTCATCAATGGTATGACTTGGTTCCGGATAGTCACTGGGTGAATAAACCCTCATGCTAACTCTCACCAACCAGGATGGTGGTCTCTTCTGCAACAAGAATGGCGAGATTGAGAAGCCCTTCAAGAACAAGCCCAACTGTGTCAAGGGAAGTGGCGCTATTCAAGCCGTTAACAAGTGCGGTTCCAAGATGTCTTTCTGCCAGACTGTCTTGCCCGGTAACGAGGCCATGCTCATCCCAACCCTCGTCACTGGCAGCGCGACTCTCGCCGTCCCTGACGAGTCGTATTGGTGCTCGACTGCCGCCCAGTGAGTAAACCCCTCAGCTATCAGCTCAACTGCCTGTCCGGGTTAATAATCATGTCTAACAAAATCTCAGCTACTACATCAACCCTCCTGGTGTTGGCACTGAGGGTTGCATCTGGGGCACCGATGCCGAGCCAGTTGGCAACTGGAGCCCGTACGTTGCTGGCGCTAACACCGAGAGCAGCGGGCAGACCTTTGTCAAGATCGGCTGGAACCCCATTTGGGAGGACTCAGACCTGAAGAGCAAGCTCCCCGACTTCGGTATTGAGATTAAGTGCCCCGGTGGTGGTTGCAATGGCTTGCCTTGCAAGATCGACCCTACCGCTGGTCAGGGCAAGGTCGACAGCAAGCTGACTGGTGTCGGCGCTGGTAATTCCAAGTTCTGCGTCGTGACTGTTGAGGCGGGTAAGACCGCTCAGATCGTCACCTTCAATACCGGCTCCGGTTCCGGTTCCGGTGACTCGGACGACTCTGACGTCTCGCTTGCTTCCGTGGATGAGGAGGAGGAAGAGCCCGAGTCTACAACCAAGGCCAAGCCCAAGACCACCGCCCTCCCCAAGACAACTAAGGAGACTACCACTGAGGAGGAGACCACCACTGAGGAGCCCACCACCACCGAAGAACCCACCACAACGGAAGAGTCCACCACCGAGGAGCCCACTACATCTGAAGAGCCCACCACTACAAGTGTTCCCGAGACGACCTCTGAGGAGCCAACATCCACCACCGAGGAAACTACGTCGACACCGTTGACGACTACTACCAGTACTAGTCACAAGGCCAAGAAGCAGAAGGCCGTCGCCACGACCACCGTTGAGAAGGTGACCACCAAGAAGTCCCATCCCACGGTCAAGCCTGGTATCTTCCGCGAGAACGGTACCTCGACGGACTCTGCCTCACAGACAACCGAGGAGCCCGAGGCCAGCGACACTGGTTCCGCTGCTGCCCCCACGTCGCTCAAGGAGGGCGAGGCTGTCCGCCAACAGGGCAGTGCCGCCGTTGCCGGTCTCGTTGTTGCTTTCATCGCTGCCGCCTGTTTCTTTTAATTGAAGAAGCCTCTTGAAACAGACACGCATTTGCATCTTCGATTCATTCCCGGCCAGTCTGCTTGTTGCTCAGCTTTCCCTCCGCACCAGATGTCGTCCGCACCATCGAGTTCATGTTCTCACTTGTCTGCCTCCACGGGCAAAACATCAAACCATCATCTCGTTCCCATCCCACACATAGCAGCTGGCATTTTCTCCTTCGACAACTCTATTTTACCGGCATCTTTTTTGCTTGAATTTTTTTTTTCTTTTTTGCATATTACAACCAAGCCAACTACTCTATCGGCGATAGTGTTTATTGTCTGAAACCAGTCGGACCGGCCCCTTTATGTCATTATTTACCGGCGAAAGAGACACGGTCTGGCGACCTGACACCCATCCCCGGGTGTCATAATATTCCTGCAGAGTGTCCCAACGACCTTTGAGGCCCGCGGGGCATTATTATATATTCTATGATTCTTTTCACGGTCGATATACCCTTGATTCAAGAGCATCGGAGAGGCTTTTCGGATACTGGAGGAAATTCACACACAAAACTTTACGGACGAGCGACATTTGTGTGCGTGTGTATTTATTGTTTTTTTTACATGCCTTTGGGGCTTGACGACGTATGTATGAGCAGAGAAGTTTGTTGGTGAGAGTGTCAGCGGCGGGTGATGGGATGGTTTGTTTTTCCTCTGGTTAGATTTGGTGGTGGCAGTGGAACTCTTCATTAGATGGGATGATTTTTGAGTCATCTCGGCTCCGTCTCGGGGTCTTTTTTGCTTTTTTAGTAAATATGAAGTGACGGTCTTGAATGGAAAAGTAATGTGGAAGATCACTGAGAGTCAAGTTGTGTCTTGCCTTTGAAGTGAAGTGAGGAGAGAGAGAGAGAGGGAGATTATTGAGGGAGAGGGGGTTGGTTGGCCCCTATTAAGATGCGAGACACATGATCCAAAATGCCCGTTCCATTTCCTTGTTTGGGGGTATCAATTACACTAAAGGTAGACGACTATTCCGTAAACCCACAGACCGAGGCTCTGGACTATTATAGCCCGAGATAAGAAAAGATTAATCCCTAGACCACTCTGGTACATACTTACTTACCCCCTTACCCATCCGGGTACCTCCTCGGGATCAAAGTCTTGCCCCTCGTACCGCCTCTCTTGAATCGTCTGCCAGACGTTGGGCCAACCTGCCAGCACAGGACTCCCTTTCGCCTTGGCCCCGATGATGGCGAAACGTCCCTGCCCGTGGGCGACGAAACCGTGCATGAGACCTTGCTGGATGAGCGTGGCAACTGTTATCTCGACGTCCTCGGGCGTGACGACTGCGTTGCCCCAGACCAGACCCTCGTTGGGTCTCAGCGGCTTGGGGCCGCCGGGCGGAGGCGCGAGCGTCGATGCGCCGGGGTCTTGGGCATTGTTGGCGAGGGCCTGCATTAGGAGGGGATTCACGTGCTGGGAGCGACTGAGGGCTTGGGGACCAGAGGGAAGCCAGCCTTCGAGGCGGTGCTGGATGTAAGTGGCGATGGTGAGGAGGTCTGCGAGGTCGAGGGTGGCGGCTTTGCGGGATGAGGAGTCGCCGGGGGGGACGTAGGTCAACATGAATGTCTTGCGGCTAAGTGCGCGCCAGAGCAGCGGGCGCAGACGGCTGCTTAGGGTGAGGAGCAGGCCCTTCTCAAAGAGCCATGTCTCGTGGGTTGCGAGGTGGTGCTGGAACTGGATGAAGTTTCCGGTTCGGAGGGCCTGGCAGAGCGGGAGGAAGATGGGCCCGAGGGACTGAGCCTCTGGGCGCTGGAGGAGCACGCGGGATGGGAAACGGCCGATGAGGATGTTGCTGGGGATGAGGTAGGTGAGGATGTTGGTGCGGTGGGAGGCGAATTGGGTAGGGGTCTGGAGGTAGGCTTCTTCAAGGCAGAGGGCGGCGCGGAGGTAGTGGTTGTTGGAGAAGTTGAAGCGGCCGAGGTAGTAGAGAAATGTTACGCGCTGAGCAGCTGGGTAGAGTGAGAGGGGGGGTGAGATAGTTGAGATGTTGACGAATATCATCTTTGCTAGATGAGTCCTCCGACACTGTTCACGCGTCAGTATCATATCCATTTCACTTCTTTTTTGAGACCCGGCATGATAGTGGATGTCTTTGATGTGAAAATGTAGTCTGGGTACATACCGCAAAGAGGAGTTTGAGGACGAGGTTGCCAAACATGTAGACGCCAATCTTCTTACCCTCGGGCTTGCTATACCGACCGCTAGAACGGTCCGTAAGGCACGTGGTGAAGATCTTCTGGATGATCTCTGCGGACGACTCGGCGATGTTCTTATCCTCACCAAGAGCGCGCAGACGGCGCGTTAAGTCGGGTCGTCTGTTAAGCGACATGGTGAGACGCGCGAGTGTCTCTGAGAGGGACATGCTCGTCTTGAGCAGCATCGCACCATAAGTTGGATGCGCGAAAGCAGTAGAACACGAACTATCGATCTCTGATTAGCATCCGTCTCTTCTCTTTCACGATCCCCTTAGGTAGAGGGCGCGCGCACTTGACCAGCCCGCTCAGCAGCTGATGCGCGCCGAGCAAGTCATCGTAATTCACGTCGCGCCAGAACGCCAGGTAATCCTTGACGAAGGCGACGAAGCCGGGCCACACGGTCGCCTGGCCGTCGGGGACGTCGTCATCCTGGGGTAGGGACTTTTCAATAATATTCTCGAGGCCCTGCTGGCGGAACTGGGTGCGCAGTTCCTGGGCGAGGTTGTGGTACTGCTGGGGGGAGTTGGGCTCGACTTGGAGCCAGGCGCGGAGCTCGTCGCCGTTTTGGGCGCGGACGAATTTGCGGATCTGGGTGAGGAAGTCTATGACGAGGGGCATTGTGAGATGGATTTTGTTGCTGTTGTTGTCGCTGTTGTTGTCGTCGTCTTTGTTTCTTAGAGTGTGGGATAGTAGAGGGAGAGTTGAGACTGACGTACCTAGTGGAGGTCGTTGTTGAAGCAGTTGCTAAGAAGAAAATGTCTAAGCTCCACCGTGTCGCGAAACCACTTGAGCCATGATATGAAAGAGATCACATTGGAACTCGGGATTAGAGGCAAGGGGAAATGAGTACTTTTAAGTAATAGATAAAAAATTATACATTTACTTATTTACAATGACCAATTGGGCTTGTATGGGTAGTTCGCAGCGAGACAACCCTTTGTCACACAGCCTTGTGAGTTGACCTCATTATATCATTGCCTACCTACCCTATATTAACAGGACAGGGTCCTCAAAGCACCGCGCATTCATCACATCTTATTGATCAAATAAGAACTAAAGTATTCATTTTGTAATTTTATTTTATTTTACATCTTAACTCGCTATCCATGTGGTTGGTCATAAATACTTGACGAATACTACTAAGTGATTCTCATCCTCCTCATTCATTCATTTTCACCCAAACACAATCTCTTCTCTCATGCAGACTCAATTCTTTGCACCACCAGCGCCGTCGCAGCACCGCCACCGTTGCAGATAGCCGCAACACCATACTCACCAGGCTTGAGCTGGTGCAGGAGAGTAGTCAGGATTCGTGATCCAGAGCTACCCAGAGCGTGGCCCAGGGAGATGGCACCACCCAGAGGGTTGACCTTGGCGCCGTCGAGACCGAGGATCTTCTGGTTGGCAAGGATCACACAGGCGAAAGCCTCGTTGAACTCCCAAACGGCGACCTGATCCTTGGTGATGCCAGCGCGCTCGAGAGCAAGGGGGACGGCCAATGAGGGGGCAGTCGGGAAGTCGATGGGGGCACCGGCGGCATCGGCGTATCCGCAGATCTTGGCGAGGACGCGGGAGCTGGAGCCGTACTCCTGGGCGATAGCCTTGCTGCCGAGAACCAGGGCGCTAGCTCCGTCATTGAGGGTCGAAGAGTTGGCCGCGGTGACGGATCCGGTGCCGTCACGAACAAAGGCGGGCTTGAGAGTAGGGACCTTGTCGAACTTGATGTCCTTGAAGCCCTCGTCGGTGTCGACAACGGTCTCGCCCTTTCGTGTCTTGACGGTGACGGGGGCGATCTCCTCAGCAAACGCCTTGTTCTCCCAAGCCTTCTGCGCATTGCGGTACGACTGCATGGCATACTCATCCTGCTGCTCGCGGGTGATGTTGTGCTTCTTGACGGTGTTCTCGGCGCAGTTGCCCATGTGGAATTGGTCGTAGACATCAGTCAGACCGTCCTTGATGAGACCGTCCTCCATCTTGACATGACCAAAGGCGGGAAGACCGCTGGCGCGGGGGACGTAGTAGGGAACCTGAGACATGTTCTCCATGCCACCGGCGATCTGGGCCTCGGACAGACCAAGCTGGATGTTCTGGGCGGCGAGGGCGACGGCCTTGAGACCAGATGCGCAGACCTTGTTGATGGTGGTGGCCTCGATGGAATTGGGAAGACCAGCGAAGAGAGCGGCCTGGCGGGCGGGGGCCTGACCGACGGAGCCCTGGAGGACGTTGCCCATGTAGACGTCGGTGATCTTCTCAATAGGGACCTTGGACTTCTCGACGGCCGACTTGATGGCGACGGCGCCTAGTTTTGGGGCCGAGACTGACAAGAAGGAGCCATTGAACTGGCCCAAGTTAGCGATGCGATGCGACAACAAAGAAGAGAAGACGTGGCAAAATAGTTTTACGCACCTTGGCAGTGGGCGTTCGTGAAGCGCTCAGGATGTACGCATCTCGGAGCTCCTTGCGAAGAGCCGGCCTCGTAGAGAAGTGTCGCACTCCATTCACATGTCCGGCAACCTGAGCCAGCCTGCTGGCGGATCTGAGCTGAGTGGCGTTCATGATGACAACAAAAGGGCAATGAATTGGAGGCGACGAGAAAAAGCACAAGGGAGAAAAGAAGAAGAAGAAGAGGAAGGGGTCCCAGACGAGTTGTGTGAGTAATGGGAGTGATAAGTAGTAATACCTAGTCCGGATCCCTTGAAGGAAGCTTCCCTCTCTGCTCGGTCCTCTTCGGCTTCCAGCGGGGGACAGGTTCCGGGTGGCGGACCGCGCCCTATGCCGAGAAATTGGGGAAAATATGGGGGAATTCTCACGGTGTGAGGCTCAAAGTGACCGTTTTCTGAGAGCTGAAAGCGGTAGCTTCGGAACCGAGATGTGGGAATTATTAATCTGGGTGATACTGACAACGATTACCTACGGACGACGTACTTACCTAGGTATGTCGAGGTTGGTATTCAACAAAGTGCAGGTAGGTGGCAGTTATAATAAATGTGTGTTTCTGTTTAATCGACTAATTGCTGCTTTTTAACCTCGATTGATTCGCACTCTTTGTTTATTGTATGTATTAAACATACCTCCCTCACTCTACGGAAATAGCATCACTTTTGCCTTATCGGATCCGATGCTCTCTCTTACCCTCGCCCTCGTTCCCCGGCACTTGGACCACAACCCGACGGCGTTGACCCCCCGCGTCCCGAACAATGGGCATGTGATATGTACGTACTTATCTAAACCCCACAAGTTCCATTCCTATCATCACGTGTCAGGCCCCCAAAAGGGTTGACGATCCAGAACAGCAAAATGGGGACCTTGTTGGTCGTGATCGCCATTGATTGGTCGCCTCGCCTGTCCCACTTGATTGGTTCATTATTCATGAGCAAACTGGGCCCTTCGGTGGAATCGCTCTCGTGAGGTCGTCGATGACCAATCTCTCCATCTTGTTCATCATCCATCTCCTTCTACTCTTCGTCGCCTGGAAACCCACGAGGTCGTCATCTCACTGTCGAAACAGAATACAAACCTCTGCCGACTTTCAAGCTTCAAACCCGCATTCCCTGGACTTGTCATCGCCATCTTCATCACCGCTTTTCTGGGATCTGCAACGCAGCCTCGACTTACTCAACTCCCCATCTCTCTACCATCACCCAAAACCTGCCACCATGTCTACAGCAGCTCGCCGTCGCTTGATGCGAGACTTCAAGGTCCGCGAGAATATCCCGAGTCCTCAGTTGTGGGATAAACATGCTAACCCCCCACACAGCGAATGCAAACCGACCCTCCTGCAGGTGTCTCTGCTTCGCCCGTGCCCGACAATGTCATGACCTGGTATGTCGATAGTAGATCGAACACAGTCGACCCCTAGTCCGAGCTGAGATACTCATTCTCTTTCGCTACAGGAACGCAGTCATTATCGGTCCCGCGGATACGCCTTTCGAAGATGGCACTTTCCGACTCGTGATGCAGTTCGAGGAGCAATACCCCAACAAGCCCCCACAAGTCAAGTTCATCAGCCAAATGTTCCACCCGAACGTATACGCTACAGGAGAGCTCTGTCTGGATATTCTGCAAAACCGCTGGAGTCCAACGTATGATGTCGCCGCCGTCCTAACCAGTATCCAGAGGTGAGAGATGATGATGCCCTCCTGATGATGAAGGGCGTTATTGACCAACCATGGGCAGTCTGCTGAACGACCCGAATACCGGTTCGCCTGCGAATGTCGAAGCCTCGAATCTCTACAAGGACAACCAAAAGGAGTACACTAAGCGCGTCCGGGAGACGGTGGAGAAGAGCTGGGAGGATTGAGGCGGAGCAACTATTCACGCGAGCGCAGGCTCACCGACACTTTGCGGAAGTTCCCTGGGCACCTGGCCTGGGGAGTGGCCATCACCGACGAGAGTTGGGATGCGACCGATTTTCTTCAAGTCTCTGGGGCGCGGGTACTGATGGAAATGGAGCCGGAGGATTTATATAGCTGGCGTTGGGGTGCAAGGAGTTGGGCTGTGAATGCCTTTCGGGGTGTCGAGGACGGAGGCCACCTCCATCCCCCATCTCGGGGAAACTATCATGATATCACGAGGCTCATGGGAGAGGAGTTTGTCTGTGTCTTGCAGCGGACCGCTGACAATTTATGCAATATACCATCTTTACAGCGTGTTTTGTCACTTTTTTCTTTCTTTTTCTTTATGTGTTTCTCTTTGCACCTTGCAAGTCGTGGGTGTGCGTGGTTGCAGTCTGTCCACTCATTGCATCCATCTCAAATTGGGTTGTCAATGCCTGAAGCTCGCGTGCTTGGACTCGACCATGCAATCTACCTAACCAAGCCTTGAATCACCTCGAGGCTACTCTGTAGTGTGGTCCTGTAACCAGCCTCGAATTTTTCCATTGCGCCTTTGTGGCTGTAAACGTTATGTCCATGTAGGTACCTAGCTTTGGAGGTCATCATGGAAACGTATCGAAGGGTTGGTACTATGTTCACATGGGACATCTTTTGTTACATGGAAGCCAACATGTAACGGGAGATGTGGCTGCCCGCACCCGGACTGTAGGTCGCCCAGGGGTCGGGTTCATCAACTGCTATGGATGGAGCAAGCACCTCATGGAGCCCGCCTAGCAGGCAAGCTGCCCCTCTATAAAATTGCGCGTTGCTGGCTGAAACGGAGCACGCCTGGAGGGGCGCCCCTCACTGGATGGACCTGATGGTCAGGGCACAAAGTACCTCCGACGTACCTGAGGTAATCAACCCCGCCCCCTTTGGTCTGAGCATCTCTCCCAATCAACTCCATCTATTCCACGCCCACCGCCTTATCGTTGCCAACAACGGAACCTGACGTCTTAACTCCCGGGACTGCTTTGTTGACTCGGTCTCCCTTCGTTGCGCCGCAGCGTCTGTGTTGCTTTGATCGCACCACCCCCCGCGAAACCCAACCCTGTAATTTTTTTTTGGCCTTATCCGTCTCGACCTTGAATACTCCGTAAACCAACTACATATCGACAGGAGACGTCCCCCTCCTTTTGTGTCTCTTTGTCCGAGGCACCCCTTCAAGCGCAAAGTCGCTGTTTTGCGGCTGTTGGCGTGTGTTTTCGTTGCTCAGGCCCGCATCTCAAAGCGACGTTTCTTCCCCCCCTCCACTTCTTCTTAGAAACCAACCCCTGACGTCCGTCCCGCAACCTCGACCGATAATACTTGTCTAGACACCAACGAAACTTGGAGATAGCACCAGCTGTGGCCGATGAGAAAACCCCGCGTGTGACGCCTAGCCTTCGCCCATCATGTCGTCCGCGAATAGTATCAAGGTCGTCGCCCGCTTCCGACCTCAAAACAAGATCGAGTTGGAGTCGGGCGGCAAACCGATCGTGTCCTTCCAGGGCGATGATACCTGTGCCCTCGAGGTAATGTGCACCCATTCCCCTCCCCCTCCCCTCTTCTTCGTCATGGCCTCTCCTCTGGCCGCATAGATTAGACCCGATCACTGACCGATCATGCAGTCTAAGGAGGCGCAGGGTAGCTTCACCTTCGACCGGGTCTTCGACATGCAATGTCAGCAACAGGACATCTTCGACTTCTCGATCCGATCCACCGTCGATGATATCCTCAATGGGTACAACGGTACCGTCTTCGCTTACGGTCAGACCGGTGCCGGTAAATCATATACCATGATGGGAACCAACATCGACGACGACGACGGCCGAGGTGTCATCCCCCGTATCGTCGAGCAGATCTTCGCCAGCATCATGTCCAGCCCCGGCACCATCGAGTACACTGTCCGAGTTAGTTACATGGAAATTTATATGGAGAGGATCCGCGATTTGCTAGCACCCCAGAACGACAACCTGCCCGTCCACGAGGAGAAGAACCGTGGTGTATATGTCAAGGGTCTGCTGGAGATCTATGTGTCGAGCGTCCAGGAGGTGTACGAGGTGATGAGGAGAGGCGGTAATGCCCGAGCCGTGGCTGCCACCAACATGAACCAGGAATCTTCGCGATCCCACTCGATATTCGTCATCACCATCACCCAGAAGAACGTTGAGACGGGTTCGGCCAAGAGTGGCCAGCTGTTCCTCGTCGATTTGGCCGGTAGCGAAAAGGTTGGCAAGACCGGCGCCAGTGGACAGACCCTCGAGGAGGCCAAGAAGATCAACAAGAGTTTGAGCGCCCTGGGCATGGTCATTAACGCCCTGACCGACGGCAAATCCTCACATATCCCGTACCGAGACTCCAAGTTGACCCGTATCCTGCAAGAATCACTGGGTGGTAACAGTCGGACGACTCTGATCATCAACTGCTCGCCTAGTAGTTACAACGATTCCGAAACGCTGAGTACCCTCCGATTCGGTATGAGAGCAAAGAACATCAAGAACAAGGCCAAGGTCAATGCCGAGCTCAGTCCTGCCGAGCTCAAGTCGCTGCTCAAGAAGGCGCAGGGCCAAGTCACCAATTTCGAGAGCTATATCTCGAACTTGGAGGGCGAGATTCAGCTGTGGCGTGCTGGAGAGGCTGTTCCTAAGGATAAATGGGCCTCACCCCTGACTTCCGATGCTGTCGCTAGGACCAAGGCTGACGCCCGGTCAACACGCCCCTCGACCCCCTCACTAACAGCAGAAAGCCGTTCAGAAACTCCGGCAATATCTGAGCGTGCTGGAACCCCCAGTCTACCACTCGACAAGGATGAGCGAGAAGAGTTCTTGCGAAGAGAGAACGAGCTGCAAGACCAGATCACGGAGAAGGAGTCCCAGGCCGCCACTGCTGAGAAGCAGCTTCGCGAGACCAAGGAGGAGCTGACCTATCTGAAGGAACATGACACCAAGGTTGGAAAGGAGAATGAGAAACTTACGACCGAAGTGAATGAGTTCAAGATGCAGCTGGAGCGACTTACGTTTGAGAGCAAGGAGGCTCAGATTACGATGGATGCCCTCAAAGAGGCCAACTCGGAGCTCACTACCGAGCTCGATGAAGTAAAGCAACAGCTCTTGGACGTCAAGATGAGCGCCAAGGAGAGTGGTGCGGCCCTCGATGAGAAGGAGAAGAAGAAGGCTGAGAAGATGGCCAAGATGATGGCTGGCTTCGACCTGGGTGGTGATGTGTTCAGCGAGAATGAGCGACAGATTGCCGAGGCCATCCAGAAGGTCGACGCACTCCACGAGCAAAGCGCAATCGGGGACAATATTGCGCCCGATGAGTTTAAGGCACTCCGGGCCCGCCTGGTTGAGACGCAAGGCATTGTGCGGCAAGCCGAGCTGTCCATGTATGGCACCGGGTCGTCTAACGATCTGGAGTCTCGCCGCAGGCAAGAACTTGAGGTGCGACTCGAGGCCGTGCAACAGGAGTACGAGGAGATCCTCACACGAAATCTGGGCCCGGAGGATGTTGAGGAGGTCAAGGCACGTCTGGAGAATGCCTTTGCCAACCGCCAGACCGCCCAGACTCAGTTTGTGGACGAGATGAAGCAAGATCTTACCCAGAAGGCCGCTGAGAACTCGAGGATGAAGACGCTCATCGATGATCTACAACAGCGCGTGAAGGCGGGAGCCACGGCGCCAATGGCCAATGGCAAGACGATCCAGCAGCAGATCGCCGAGTTTGACGTCATGAAGAAGAGCCTCATGCGGGACCTGCAGAACCGATGCGAGCGTGTTGTGGAGCTCGAGATCTCTCTCGACGAGACCCGAGAGCAGTACAACAACGTCCTCCGGTCGTCCAACAACCGGGCGCAGCAGAAGAAGATGGCGTTCCTGGAGAGGAACCTGGAGCAGCTTACCCAGGTCCAACGCCAGCTGGTCGAGCAGAACTCGGCCCTCAAGAAGGAGGTCGCCATCGCCGAGCGCAAGCTCATTGCGCGAAACGAGCGTATCCAGAGCCTAGAGAGCTTGCTGCAAGACAGCCAGGAGAAGATGGCTGCCGCGAACCACAAGTATGTATCCCCCCTCGACCGAGTTTTCCACCTTCTGGACAATGCTGACAACTTGCCCTTTCAGATTCGAGGTCCAACTGGCCGCGGTCAAGGAGCGTCTCGAGCTCGCCAAGGCCGGCAGCACAAGGGGTCTCAACTCCCCTGCTGGCTTCAGCTTTGCCAGCGCCGGCAGCCGAATCGCGAAGCCCCTTCGCGGCGGCGGCGGCGACGCTCCCCCCTCCATCCCGACTATCCAGAACCTCCACCAGAACGAGGGAAACAGCAGCAGCAGCAAGCGAGCCAGCTGGTTCTTCAACAAGTCATAGAGACACGGAAAGAAAAAAAAACAAGAGAGAGAATCGAAACAACTCAACCCCCCCTGCTTTTTATGCGTTGGGCTAGGCGCTGCGAAACAAAAAGATCCGGTAGAGAAACCCCATCATACCCACC
>JABFFI010001000.1:75726-90375 GCA_013623725.1 Fusarium robinianum | reverse complement strand
AAACCCCCCCCCCCCTTACATCCCAGCCTCATCACCCTCCAAGAGCCCTCACCCCCCTTCCCACGCTCCCCGTCTCAAACACCTCCACGACCCCAAGCCCAGCTGCCTCCCCGAGCACCCACTCCCACTCCGCCCCCCAGAACTCCTTCCACCGCTTACCGTATAGTCCGCCGCCCTCGAACCGCTCCCGGAGCCACGTCTCCGGTCCTTCCCCCCAGCGCGTCCGTCCGAGTGCCTCGCGCACCCAGTCTACCGCGCCCGAGGCGAGCTTTAGATGTCGTCCGTGGCCCGGCACTGCGACTCGGAGGTTCGAGCTCTCGGGGGACGTTGAGTGTGTGAGTGTCGGGGACCCGCCGCCGCCGCCCGCGAGGTGGATCGCGTTTCGGCCGCCCACGGCGGATATGGTGCCGGAGGCGAAGCGGGAGACGTGGTGGATGGATGTCAGTGTCGTGCGGTCCTCGGGACGCAGGTCGAGCGTACTCTCAGCTAACAGCGTTGAGCTCGTCAGGAAACCAGCTCTGATGAGTTCATCCGCCTGACTACTATCCAACACACCCTTCCCCACCATCTGCACCGTCGGATTCTCCTTCAAATACCCCTTAAACCTCCTCCTCGTCTCCTCCCTCAAGCCCGCCCTATCCAACATGTCCTCCAGGTCCGGCACCTCGATGAGCGCCTCGCCCATCCCCCCACGCCTGACAACCCTCACCCTCCGCACGGCGCCTCTGCTCGTCAACTCGGCAATCTCCCTCTCCACCTGTCCCGGCGAGCGCAGCACGGCGTTCAGATGGCCCACGGTGACGAGGGGTGCGGTGCCGGCGCGGTAGTTGAGTAGCTCGGCGGTCCGGGTAGAGTTGAATCCCCTGGCGGGGACGGGGGTGAACATGCGGGAGCGGATGTAGCGCATGGCCTGGACGACGTCGCGGAGGGTGAGTTCCTCGGCCAGGAACTTGGCGAGGCCGAGGTCATCGAATTTGTCTGGGAAGAGGTCTTCGTCGTCGTCATCGTCGTCTTTGGGCTTGCGCGCTGGTCCTCTTGGGGAGGGTGTTGAGGGTTTGCGACTCGCGGTAGATGGTCTAGAGGGCTTTCTGACCCGGCTTGACTTTCCGAGGATGGAGCGTATGCTTTTCGGCATTGCTTTTCCCTAGCCTTGGATGGATAGGGGTTTTAGATATTCACGCTTCGTGAATCTGCGTAGTCTTGGATTATCAACCTATTTCTTACGCCCTTTGATGACAGTGGCAAATGTTGGAAAACCCTGAACTTTCAGGCCTTCCTCCGAACTTCAGAAGTAGGGAACCGGTGAGGAGCAAATTATCCCAAGGAACAGTGATACTGCCACCTAGTGCTGGTTGGGGGATGAAAAGAACGACGATAGTGAAATGTAGTTGAAAGTTGATGCCTATTGTGGACATTTCGTCGCCTTACCCTAAAGCCCTTCCATGAGTCTGTCGTGCTGACTAACCTCAACCAACTCTCACGACTCGCTGAAACGTAGAACTTGGACAGGTAGGTAAATTGCCTTAGTCAAGGGCTAATATCTATCATAAGCTATTTGAATATCGGGGCTCTTATATATTCAACTATTTCGTATCTTCTGTTTTGATACCCGAGATCTTATTCGACATGCTGAAGTCCTAATTCGCTGTCGTCAAGATGTACGATGTAATCGCGCTCATCCTCTCACTGGTCAACTTCAACGATATCCTCAGAAGTTCTCTCCCTACCTCCGGCTCTTTCTTTTGTATCTTAGCCCAGTGATCCCGATCCATGAGCCAAACCACACAATCGCACTCAACCACCGCCGTCGCTGTCCGTTGTGTCTCCGAAAAGAACGGCAACTCGCCGAGCGTCGTCCCTGCAACGATGCTCTCGCACAGCCAACCCTGTGGGAGGTCATACTCGGCGCGGACTATGCCCCTTTCCACGAGGTAGAACCCGTTGGCTTGCTCGCCGCGCCGGAAAATGACGGACCCGGCAGGGAACTCCCGGCGGGTGAAGTACGAGGTCGCCGGGAACCAGAAGTCTTCGTTCTTGTCGCTCAGGCCCTGGAAGATCTGGAGCATGAGGCGCAGAGGCTCCTTGAAGCCCTGCCATTTCGATGGGCGTTGAACATCGATACTGCTCAATGCGTCGCGGGCGGCTTCAGCGAGGTGAGTTCGGCGTGGTGAGTTGAACGGAGGGTCGAATGACGATAGTCCGGAGGTTTTTGATGCCGGGACATCGAGCTGTTGCGTCGATAAACGCCTGAGGGAATTCAGCTCCTCCTGTCTGGCATATAGTGTTTTGAGGAGCTCGTTCTCGCAGCTCTCCAGCGCTGAATTGAGGTTAGGCAGCATCATCACCTCGATGTCATTACTTCCCAACCCCATGGCCCTCAAATTTCGGCCGAGCTGACTCTCGGAGTCAACACCACTCAAGACGAGGACGACTTCCTTATTGTCGAGCAATCGACTGATGGTGTTGAATGCCTCTCCCGCAGAATAGTCGAGTCCCGTAACGTTCCACATATCCAGGACCAGGAACTTGATCGGCTGCTTCGCAAAGGCGCTGTCCTCCAAAAGGGCTCGGATCTTTTCCTCCACACTGACGATGGTACCGAAGAAGAGATATCCAGTAAGCTTGACGATGTAGATTTGCCTTCCCACTTCGTGCAAATAGTGGTGCTGTGATGGGTTGCGCCTCACGGTGGAT
The DNA here is from genome assembly GCA_013623725.1 of Fusarium robinianum. NCBI lineage: Eukaryota > Fungi > Ascomycota > Sordariomycetes > Hypocreales > Nectriaceae > Fusarium > Fusarium robinianum. Next base: position 87,681 of record JABFFI010001000.1, on the reverse strand, counting down.
GTGACGATATCGCCGGTGTAGTTTCCACGTATCGCCGACACTCGCGATGTCTGGAGGACAAGTGACACAAAGGCCAACAGGATACCAACCCCGATACCCACCACGAAGTCGTGCATGCCCATTACAAGGACAATCACAACGACAGTAAGATACTCGGCCAGCTTGAGCTTCTTGCGAGGAAGCCAGAGGGCCTCGAGCAAAAGCTCAAAGCCGAGGTCATAGATCAAAGTGCCGACCATCATGACGGGGATAAATCCAATCAAAGACGGCCCAATTACCATGACGCCAAACGTTGCCGCCGCCAGCATATAACCAGCCAGACGTGTGTTTCCACCCGACCGCATGAAGAAGACGGTGTTGGCGTAGACTAGGTAGTTCTGGATGCTGCCAAAGCAGCCCGAGATAAAGTTGGAGTAACCGTGGAGCCTCAGCTCCTTGTCAAGGTCAGCATGGTCCTCTCCGCAGTTAAGGGCCAATGCAGGAACGTTGATGGGGACATGAAGAATGCCGAAGAAGGTCAAGGCGAACATGGCAGGGATTGTCTCTGCAACGGCATCCCAGCGTACAAGCGTAAACTCTGGAGACTGGTCAGCAACCCGAGGACTCACGCAAGGCTTTGAGAGAGTGGACTCACTGTAAAGGGTATAGAAATACCACCACGGCTCGCCGGATGGCGGGCCTTGAAAGATCCATCCATGATCGCGGAGCGTATCCACGTCCAAGGCATCAATAGCAAAGACAAAGAAATAGAAAACGAGAGGAATCGTCAGGATAAACAAGGGGAGAAAGAACTTGGAGGCAACCTTGGACTGGCCGTAAAAGAGAATAATGGCCAGAGCAAACGGTGTCACCCAGAGCGGTACAGTCGCGGGGTCTGTAAGCTGCTTCAACGTATCGAGATTGTAGCGGAGGCTGCCGTCAAGACGGGCTGAGACTTCGAATCCGGTTGCGACGAGGAACCATCCAACGCCGCCAATGCAGCCAATTAAGATGTGCCTAGGAATGAAGCCGACCATGTAACCAACCTTGAACAGTCCCATGAGATAGAAGACGAGGCCGGTTATCATGGCGCTGACCGAGAATGACACGATAGTGGTGGCGATGACGGCATCGGGATCGTCTTCCCCAACAACCTCTGTTATCTTTGCCGCCATGTTGTGGAAGAAAGGAACCACCTCGATCTGGACTGGGGTGAGCAATGGTTGGTTCGTGATATGTTGGGGGAGAGGGGGGGTTAAACTGACCAGTTCGGATCCCACTGAACCTTTGAATATGCTACCAGATGAGAATGTGATTTGCGATACAATAGTGCTGACGTAGAATACGGAGATTCCAGCAGACCCCAAGTGAGCGAAAATTGGCCTCCCCAGAGGAAAGAGAATCATGCCTGTTGATATTAGTCAGTAATTGGCTTCAGACATGAACTCAGGATCTTGGAGTAAGAGACAAGACGGACCATAAGATAGAGCATCCAGGATGTTGAGTAGAAGCCCGACAGCGACGGCAGGCAAGCAAGAGACTGGTGTGAGCACACAATTGTTCCAGAGTGCTCTCCGATCCCATCGCCCTGGGTTGACTGCAACAGCAACACCATGGGTCATTCGCTCCTCTACCTTGTGTCCGACTTCCACCAGACCACTTATCCATGGGCGGCGCGTCTGAGGCTTTTGACCTTCAAGGTCCGACATGTAAGAGCGCCTGCTGCTGGAGGCAATTCGTGTAAGCAGAGGGGTGTGCTCCGTCATGTCGTCTGTGTGATGGCTGGTTCGTCGTTGTCCAGACTGGCTCTGGTCGTCGCCGTCGTGGTCATCGTCGTCGCCATCTTCGTGATATACAGATGGGTGTGGTTGGTCTTGCGCAATCGACTGGGGAGGTGACCTCTTGAGAAGGTTCGATAGCACCGATGGACCAGCGGGCGCCTCGGCCTCGCCGTCTCGATCCTCCGGCGACGGCGGCTCGGATACTTCGACAATTGTCTGAGAGGAACATGCGCCTTCGGCCGTAGAAGCGTCGTCGCCGGCTTCGGAGTCGAATGCATCGTGCAATGAGAGCCTCGCGCGTTGGAGGAAAGCAGCGCTCTGCTGGGCCTGTCCATCTGAGAGCAGGTATGTCGCGAGTTCGGCGGTGTCTTGACGAACAGACCTAGCATTCTGAACACTATCAACGGGAACTTTTTTATGCAAAACAAGAGGTTAGATATCAGCTGATCCCGGATGGCTGGAGAAGAGAGAGAAGCTTGTGCGCGCAACCCACCTAGGCTATCTCGCACAGATCCGTGGATAAAAGATCGGATCGGCTCTCTGTGTCCGGGGGCTGAAGCAATGGATGACGGTCGTGGGGTAGCAATTGGGAGGTGATGATGATGGGGAGGACTGGAAGCTTCACCACCCTGCGACTGCGATTGATGATGAGGTTGGTCGCGCTGTGAGGTCGAGCTCAAAGCCCTCCTCCGCCATGGAGTGAAGCCAAGAGGCGAGGACATGATTTTGCACCTTGGTGTTTGTTGCACCTGGGTGTTGCACCTGGGCACGCGAGTATTTGCTATATTAGTACGACATCCGAGCTTCCGAAAGGGAGAGGATGCATGAATATATATATGTATATAAACGGCTTGTTCCAGAAATGCAAAGGGAGGCTCAAAAAATATTTGACAAGGTGTGGCATGGGAGGAAATAAAACATTCCAAAAGCTGCCGTCGTCCGGGCTGAGCTCACGATAGCCCGAGTGTGGCACTGGGGGGGGAACTTGGGGACTTGGGGACTTGTGACGAAACTATCTTACCTAAGGCTCGCAGACAACCTGAAAGTACCTAGCGAAGTGGGGATCGTGCCATGGATGGATGGAACCAACGAAACGAAGGAAAGCAAGCAACTCTAATCCAGTGCGAATCCAACATCCTCGAGCGCCCGCAAAGGGATGACACTCGCCCGGGGGGTACCATTTCCATTATCACATTTTCTCCTCTGTATCTCCCAAACGTGCTAGTGGACGGAATCAAATGCGGGTCGCTTTCTGCAGAGTAGGGTGTTCATGATGGAGCCATGAGACAGACGAGACATGCACCATGCAAGCCATTTTTCTCGCCAAGAGCCGGGGGTAGGTAGGTTGGAAGTTTTCTGCGTCTCGTTTAATTGTGTACCTACTTCGTACCTACCGAGATGATGTCCACGGGTGATGCCATCGACGGTGGCTATACCTCGAGCACTTCTCCTCAAGCACCACACCCATCGCAGGTTTCGGTCTAATTTCCTTCAGACTGCCTGTCCGTTGTTCTACTACTACTAATCGCCACCAACCAACCTACTCTGTACCAAGCTAGCAACTCCACAGGGGCCATTGTTATAGCGCAAAGCCACTGAAGAAACCATCATGACGATTGGTGACCCAGGAGGCCCATCAATTGATGCAACTTTACAGGTCCAAAACGTCCACCGATTCCTGCCGGGCGGCCCGATCCTGCTTTGGAGGGGACGAGAAGAACGCACACTGTGGGTTGGGAATGGTTCATCGCTATCAAGTCACCTTGAGACCTCCCTTGGACCGGCCTGGTCCAGACAATAAGCGTCGTCATACCTACCTGTCAGAATCAATTGATAAAAATCTAGAGACATCCATCGAACCGGCCAAGTCGATATTTGATGCAGCCTCACAAAACGCAAAATTGAGAGGGGACGGCAACTCCGGCTTCTATCAGTCATCAATCATATTACGGAGCAGGAGAAGCCACGAATAGGTCACAAGTTAGCGAGCAGTGAGCAATGACATCTTGAGCAACTTGACAATGGACATGAGAGTCATCATTCCCTTGCCAACATCATAGCTATACCCATTGATAGATACTCTCTATCAAACCCATCTCTTCGCCCCCTTTCCAAGCTCCCATCCATTCCCTTCAGCTGTCTCTGCTTGCTGCAAAAGTAGCAGCCCCGATTCAGGACTCCAGTACTCACGAACAAACTCAGCGAACCCAGGAAGCGCGGCACTTGGCCTACGCACCAAAGGGTCTCCATACATATATATTTGCTTCTCGACATGTGATGTCGTATCACCCGAACCTGATGTAGATGAGGTAATGGTGATTGCCATCGAAGACAAGTACGACCAACAACTCGGTCAAACGTTAAACCAACTTCGCCGTCACCTAGCCTAGCTTATGTAGGTATCCTTGCGCGATGAGCCGTTCGACGTCTCCTTGACGCACATAGAATTGACTGTTTTTCGTCAAGGTGATTGCCCTATGAAGTTGGTCAGCCGTGATTGCATTCCTCATCACCACCACCACCACCACCACCACCACGCCGCACTCACCCATACTCTGTCTGGATTTCACCAGCATCTTTGAGCACTCGAACGTCAATAAAAAGGTCTCGGGGCGGTTCCAGACTTCCCGTTAGATCAATGTCTGTCCACTGGCCTTTATACGCCGCCAGAAGGTCGCCGTACTGCCGAACATATTCCTCTTCTTGTGGACTTAGACTGCTCGTTGGTCCATCGCCTGCGCCAGACGCCGCCGCAGCAGAACTGCCACCGGGATCTCGAACCTGTTGGCCTGATAGATCAACCACATCCGCCCCGCTCCAAACCAGTTCCTCAAGTTTGTCTGTCCGCGTCCGATGGTAGGCCAGTAAACATCTCTTATTCCTTCGCATCGATAGGTGGTTTACCAGGAGCGTGCATGCAACAGCTTGGTCCTGGCTGGGATCGAAGGAGCCCTGGAATGGCTCCAACAGGTCTGCCACATCCTTGTCGAGATCCCGCACCTCTCGCGTCACGGCTCGAACAATCTCGGCTTGGTATGGGGGAAGATGGCTGAGGTTCTGGGTTCGCTTGGCATGCTGGACCTGTATTTACTTGTTAACGAACAAGTCGTCCATTCTACCTGAGCTGCCGACTGAGCCTTCCTTACCAGCTTGTTGCCCAAGTCCCCGTACATGGCGCAACTGGCCCGGATGGAATTACACGCAGAAGGCCGGGTTATGCATTTGTACGTTGGTCAGTACTCAGCCCTGGCGATAGAGAGCTGGGGGGTCGTGATTTGAGCGGCGACGAGCGTGGATTAAATTTCAATGGAAGCTGCCCACATTCGGGCCGTGATATAGGAATTAATCCGTGCGCAATTGGATGGCGTCGCGTAAATAGAATGGGTCAGTCGCGTCGAGTTAAAGGCCCACTAACTACCCCGCCAAATTATGGTTTATAACGATATTGCCTGACACATGCGCAGACAGACAAATTTGCCCCTCCAAAGGAAAAGTGGCTCGACGGTGGGAGGGCTTAAAAAAAAAAAACCGAGCTGGAGGGGCAGGTGCACATTCACAGGCGTTGGAAACCCTGATGTCCAACAGTTGAGGCACAATGGCTGGTTCAGAGCATCGTTTTTTCTTAATCATGGACTTGAATCTTTGGCCGCTGGCCTTGTTCATTTTTTGTTTCTTTCGTCTAATTGTTATGAGGGGTAGGATTCATGACTATTTCCCCTTCACATACATGACTCATTCCAAGACATCAAATCCATTGGAGTCATCAAATCCCGGTCGTGCCTCATCAAAGCTTCCATCCCAGGGGAGGAACTACTAGCAACTTTTTACAGCTTCTGCATGGCAGCAACATCGGTGGACTGGACGTGTTCCTCAATCTCCTCGATGGTTTCCTGGAGGTCGGACAGGGAGACCTTCTCGTCCTCAACGACAAGGTTGATCTGGAGCTTCTTGACACCGAAACCAACGGGAACAAGCTGAGAGGCACCCCAGACTAGACCGTCCTGCTCAATAGCACGGACAGCGGCCTCGAGGGCAGCCATGTCAGTCTCGTCATCTGTATCAAGTCAGCAACGGTCGTTTCAGATCGTGATAGCAAGGGCTGCCATACCCCAAGGCTTGACATCAAGAGTGACAACCGACTTGGCGATGGTCTTGGGCTTAGCCTCCTTCTTCTTGCGGTACTCGGCCAATCGCTCCTCACGGACACGGACAGCCTCGGCATCCTCCTCCTCCTCATCGCTGCCGAACAGGTCGACATCATCGTCGTCACCACCCTCAGCCTTCTCGGGGGCCTCAGCGGGGTTGACGGTCACCTCAGTGGCCTCAGGGCCGTAGGTAGAGTAGGCAGCGTCGGCATCACCGGGGAGAGTGGCGAAGTCGCTCTCGTAGCTGGAGATGTGCTTGTACCATCGGGCAGCGTGAGGGTACTTCTCGGCGTCAGGGGCGGACTGGAGAGCCTTGTAGACAGCGACATCAGCCTGCGAGGGGTTGAAGCTAGGGATGATAGTCAGCGAATCATGTCATCCAGATGCTTCCAACATAATCTTGGGCATGTAAAAACAACTCAGAGATGCACTAAGTGCTTGTTGCTTCGTCAGTAGGCGGGTCTTGAGTCCGCCTCCGAAACACGGACCAATTTGTCTCATCACAGAGTAGGGGAGCTGAAGGGGTCGAGGTGAAGCGCGAGAGAGCATAAATACATACCCAACGATGTAGGATCGGGTGGTCAACCAGCTGTTGAGCACTGAGTCCAGCTGTCAGTGACTGAGGCGCGGACATGTGGGCGCAAGTAAAGAAGAGACGACATACTGGTAGCTCCAGCATCGGTGAGGAGGTCAGCGAAACCCATTTTGAATGATGAAGAAGAAGTTGAGTGTTGAGGGTCTGAAGAGAGAGAAAGAAGGACAGGTATTTGTAGAGCTGGGAGATTAGGAAGGAAGAAAATGGGTTGTCTGGTCGATGTTCAAGGTGGGGTTTATGAGATTTTCACCCAATTTACCTTGGATGGGGCAGCTGCGAGTGGCATCAGTTGCTGAGGGGAACGTGGCGGCGGTGTGTGGAAAAACATCGGGCCGTGCAAACCTGCGCTCTCCTGCGCCACAGGGGTCCCACCGCTGAGCTGAGCTCCGTGCTCGACGACGTAAGAGCTCCTGCAGCCTTGCCGTTGTCCGTTGTCACTTAGCAAGAGGCTCCACGAATTGAGTATTGCCTCCTCAAACTCTCCATTAGCATTTCCCTTCTACGCCATCACCTTTCCCAGCCCATCATATAGTCGTCAAAATGCCGATTACGCCGATTATCACTTTCAAGGCCGGCCAGTGTGAGATGGACGTACGTCTCCTCCCTGATCAACTCCGTGAAGCTGCGCGCTGACTCGGGGTTTTGTTCACAGACTTGGACCGGCCCGCCATTCAAGGTGAAGCCGCAAGCCGACCCTGGCTATATCTATCTATACTCAGAAGACGGTCAGTCCTGGGGGCGTGCCATTCCATTCCAAAGAAAACCGGACTAATCAGTCATGTAGACCTCGTGCACTTCTGCTGGCGAAAGCGCAACGACCCGCTGGATGAGCCTGCGGTAGACCTCATCATGGTTCCTACCGACGGTAGCTTCATGCCTTACGAACCCACAGCGACCTCTCAGTCGACCTCGAAGACCAACGGCCGTATATTCGTCCTCAAGTTCTCTTCCTCCTCCCAGCGCTACCTCTTCTGGATGCAGTCCAAGCCCCAGGGCCGGAATGGCGACCCCAGCTGGTTCAGTCCCCGCGATCGCAAGATCGGCGACATAGTACATCGTCTGCTCCAGGGTGAGGAGGTCGACGCGACTGGGGAACTCGCTGCCGTTCGCAACGTCAACAACGATGACCGATCTGACGATGGTGACGAGACGATGGAGGACGTCGAGGGCCACCGGGACGCTCACGATCACCGTGGAGGAAGCAGCGGCGGCGCTGGACCCGATGCCACCGGAGGAGACGTCAGAGAGGAGGGCGAGGAATCGAGAGAAGGAGGAGCTGATGGGGCGAGAGCGTAGGTGATTCCCTTTGCTTGGTTAAACAGGATGGCGCAAATATGGGCCTCGTTTTGGTGCTACGGGTTCTGGGACAGCAGATCAATCAGTGTATGACTAGATCCATCTCCTTGCGTTGACGAGAAGAATGGGAACTAGTGACCGCATTCTGGATATTCGGCATTGACTTCCGACGGTGACAGCGCTGACGTCGTTTCAGGGCCTCTTCATCTGCCCCTGATGCTGCCGCCGCAGTCAGAAACTTCCTGGACTCTCTCCGAGGCCAGCCAGGGCTTTCCGGGGGTCAACGGCAACAGATGGCTGACAAGCCTTACCCTTATCTCAACCATCTGCTACCAACCACGATCACAGTGCCTATGATTGACGCCGCCCCCGTTGAGTTTCTCGATGCTCTCATCAACTTTCTTCCGCCGACAGTCATTCTGCTGACTAGTGGCTCGCCGAATGCAGTGGACGGGAAATCTGAGCCATCCGGAGACGCCGTAGAGGCTGCCAAGGCGTCCCTTTCGCTCGACGACAAGCGAGGCCTGCTCAAGAAGGTGCTCCGAAGCCCCCAGTTCAACCAAGCCCTGGCGAGTCTGACTATGGCCATTCGTGACGGGGGTCTACCCAGCATTGCCGATGCTCTTGGAGTTAAGGTCCAGGGCGGTGGCTATCTACCAGGAAGCGGGATGCCCATGGGTGGAGGTCAGGCCGTTGAGGCGTTTGTTGAAGGTGTGAAGAAGACGGTTGAAGAAGAGAAGTAGGACTTTGAAAGGGGACAAGAGCATTATCAACCCCGTGAAGGCTTATGGCTTTGATTCCTTGTGCACAAGTACGGTGCCCTAGGTAGTGTCGATGTTGTTTGGCGTTGAGGATTTATCAACTACCATGAGCATCTATCTTCATCGTAGCTCTTTTGTGACAGCAGCTGAAAGCAAGTCTTCCACCGAGTTCCAAACTGTCCTAGATACATAAGTGGTGTAAAGTGTTGTTAGAGAGTAGGTAGGTGTACGGAGTATTATTAGACGGATCCAATCCAATGGCTGGGATATGGAGCCTCATCAACCACCCACTCGGACGTTGCCCCCCCAGACAGCCCCACGTTCCGAGAAAAGCACACTGACGTTATTATCCGCGCCTCAGGTACAAGGTACCAACCGACCCGACCTACCTTCTACCTTGCCCTAGAGATCTCCCGTCATCAACCGCTCTGTCCCGCAACTGAACTTCTTCCTGGCACATCTCATCGCTTTCGCCAAAAGGCGCAACCTCTGAAAATGAATTCCTTGTTCCCTACAGACCCCAGTGAGTTCGATGGCGACGATCGCATATCGTTCTCGAAGCTCGACAGCAAATTCATAGCGGTTCACGATGACGGGAACGAATATGAGTTCGACGCCGACGCGAAACGATGGGTGATGGCGGACGACGAGCCATTGGAACATGACCTGGATGATGCGCGCGGAGAGTTCGATTATGGCGCGTCATATGGTGCTGGGGATGGGGGGCCAAAGAAACGGAAGAATGGCTCGGGACGCAGCTCTGAGGTAGGTTGACATCCCTCGAGAGCCTACACATGCGAGTCATCGCACCAGCCTGTCCAGAAGCGGTTCATGGCTAACTATCTCTAGGCTCCAGAATCGTCCAGACCCGCGCGCCCGAACAAGAAGCAGAAAGCACCACCCCAGCCGAGGCAGAACACCGCTGTGTATGTTACTGGTCTGCCAGCAGACGCAACTGTTGACGAGGTGCACGAACTATTCTCCCGGAAGGGTGGCGTCATCGCCGAGGAGATTGACAGCGGCGCGCCGCGGATCAAGCTCTACACCGACTCGGAAGGCAGCTTTAAAGGCGACGCGTTGATCGTCTTCTTCAAGCCCCAGAGCGTTGAAATGGCCATCATGCTCCTCGACGATACGGACTTTAGAATCACAGCAGGTGGAACCCGCGAGGGTAGGATAAGGGTTCAAGCAGCGGATTCGAGTTACAAGAAGGTCAAGTACGACCAGGAGGGCGCTGCGGGCGGCGCAAACAATGGTGCGAGCTCTGAGCGGAAGCCACAGAAGAACCACCAGGATCGACAAAAGATCATCAAAAAGACGCAAAAGTTGGACGCAAAGCTTGCTGACTGGGATGATGACATTCCTTACCAGGGACATGCCGACTTACCTTCGAAATGGGACAAGACGGTCATCTTGCGACACATGTTCACGCTGGAAGAACTGGATGAAGACCCGGCAGCCCTGCTGGAGATTAAGGAAGACATTCGAGATGAATGTGCCAAGCTAGGGACCGTAACGAATGTGGTGCTATTCGATCAGGAGCCAGAGGGCATTGTCTCAGTCAAGTTCAAGGACTCCGAATCAGCCCTTGCTTGCATCAAGTTGATGCATGGGAGGAGTTTCGACGGTCGCACAGTCGAGGCATTCCTAGCCACGGGGGGCGAGAAGTTCAACAAGTCCAAGAAGGAACAAAACGACGACTCAGACTAGGCATGCTGCCACATTGGTGTTTGGATAGATCCAGTGTCTTGATTAGGATGTAAGATACCCATGATTCGGAAGAGTGAAAAAGACGGGCTAGACCAGGCTACCTAGGTATACAATACGGAGAGCTTTTGCTTAAACGGGAGACTTTAAAACACACATCTTTTCTTCTGATTTTTGTCTTTGCTGGGTTGTCCACCATCTCGGCGACGCTGTAGGCGCCCTCAAGCGGCTTTCAGGGAAACGGACATTTCAATATCCTCAGCGACGGTATACCAGATGGCTGCTTCGATGATGGCACCAACGGCTTGAAGCTCTTCATCGTCTGAAGTCCCAGGGCCAGTCAAATTAGCACATCTTGCCTGAACTTGAAGCTAAAAACGAACGACTACGAAAAGAACCTCACCTCTCGGGGCATATATCATGACGAAATCCGTAGACACGGGGCTCTTGAGAAACCGGCTTCTCCAGGCCAATGGGTGTCTCTGTCCCCAGCCCTTGTCGAGCACTTCCCTGATGTCGTCGGGGTGCAGGCACATGTGCATGGAGTGGTCCGAGTCGTGAACATGGCAGATCTCACCCTGGCAGTTCGTCTGGACTGGGTGTCTCGCGAAGAGTGCCAGGCCGTGCTTCTCGATGCATGAGCGCTCGGTGCCGAACTTCTTGGGGTTGCAGCCGGCGAGCCTCGCCATTGAGCGACGAAGGGCGCGATAGCAGGCCCGAGAGCCATGCTGATCAAGCTGCCGCTGGGGCGCAATGCCGGCGACGATGGGGCGGGGACCGGCGCGGTAGGGTAGGCAGTGACGACGGAGGGTACCCGATGTTGGGAGACGGGAGGGATCCGGGGCCGGGGCGGAGAAGGGGTCACGGAGAGACCAGAGGCGGAACCAGGAGATTCGGAGATAGCCTATGAATGTGGAAGGGGTGCCGCCTGGCCCCAGGTTGAGGAAGTTCTGGTAGTCATTGTGCACGAGGAGCACCAGCGGGATGAGACTGACGAGGACCTGGGCTAGATAGGGCTCCAGGAAGTGAATGAGAAGCACGACGGCGAGGGCAGAGAAGAAAATGGTCGGGCCATCGAGCGTGACGGAGATGGGCTGTTGGCGAATTGCGTATGAGAGCTTCAACGACTCAATCTCGGCTTCGCCTTGGAGGATGGAGGGAGGAGGTGAGATGAGGGTCTCGGCGGACGTGATGGCGGTTGAAGACATGGTGAGAGAGAGAACTTGATGGTTTATTTTAACCCACTGTGAAGATCGGCCAGAATGCCGCTGGTGAGGGTGGACGATGTTGAGGTGGGTGAGCAGAGGACAGCTTCAAAGAGCCAGGAGTAAATGTTTGGTCTTCCTTCTTTCACGACGACAGCGAAGCCATTCGAACATCTGGAACTCTTATATGCTCTTCCCTCGTCGGTCACACGCAAAACCACAAGGGAGCAGGAAAACCAAAGCAAAGACAAGCCCAACCGTCGTCCGGCCCGACAGGCGGAGTGGCCATTCCAACACGGCAGAGAATACGTCCCCCCGCTCAACTTAATGCGCCGCCGCCCGCAGTCGGTCTGTGATAGAACACCGCTTGGGTATGACGGGGCGTCGGGGGTGGTAGACCGGTAGGTCTTGTGGGCGGGATGGGCTGAACTAGGTACAAGTCGAGAGGAATTGCACACGGTGTGTGGGAGTGCATATGACCTCCCC
>JABFFI010001000.1:3172-75706 GCA_013623725.1 Fusarium robinianum | reverse complement strand
CCCCCCCCCCCCCCCCCCGCGCGGTGGGCGTGATTGGCGTTGAGCAATGACGTTGGATTGAGGTTACTGTCTGACCCGGGGGATGGGAGAGGAGACGCCAATGAGGAGGGTCATATCCGAGGATTGTGTACTTCAAGGTAGCTCTCTAAGTGGCTGATGTTGGAGGAAGAGGGAACATGATCGACTGCTACCCTAAAGAGGTACGACGGAGGGCATTGCCGGGCCATCGGAGTGGTTAGACGTGGCTTATCGTTGGTTGAGGCAGATCTCGGGCGATAGTTGAGGAGGAATCTTACGGATCGACAGTCCGGTATTACCTACCTACGCTGGATACGAAGAGTGAGACGAGACCCGAGGCGTTGTAATAGCAAGACACTGTGCTCGGGAAGAAGCTATCACAAGTGATCATGTGAGAGTAGGTACGGTAAGCGGGAAGCAATGAAACAGCCAGAATTCTTACTCCACATAAACACATTAGCCCTACGGAGTACAGGTGCCAAGGTAGAGCTAACTAACGCCCGTCTTACCGCGTATGTAGCGAGGGCTGCTCCAGAGTTATGTAGAGGTCAGTTCAAGCATTGTCGACAGGCAGTCTGGATTCAATTCCGACTTGCTGGGCTGCAATAAGCACGAGACCCACGTTCTTTGGGATACCTACCTAGCTCTCTTTATCTGGAAGGACGAACTAATTATACGGCAGAAGATTGATGGAGAAAAAAAAAGAGCATTGTTGATTAATTGGGTTGTTTCAATCAATAAATCGCCGTCGACGATATGAGACGAATGTCCATGGATTCATCTCCAGGTGAATACTTATTCAATAAAGCATCGACGTCGGCGTTGTCAATAACGATATTTAAGTGGAGTATCCACCCAGACACAGCCCCCGCATTTACTAAGGTAGGTACGTACCATAGGGTAGGTTGCGCGCCCGCCCGGGGCCGTGGGGCATCAACTTTCATCTCAGGCCTCCAGCCTTGTCGAAAAAAACTACTGGATTCAGTATCCGTCGGTTCTAGAATCTATCCTACTTCAACTCCATCAAACCCCCCACCCCCCATCACGGATCATCGCCACAACACAACAACAACAAAAACGCTGACCACCGAGGCACACCCAAGTCCACCCTCGCGACTGACGACACGCCCTCAGAATAGAGGCAACTTTGAGCAAGAAATCGGCTCAAGGTACGTTTGCACACGCACAAACACACCGCATCCCGTCTTTTTCGCGTTTATTCATCATGGCGTATCCTCCGCCTCCAGGCATCGGCAGCAACAACAACAACAGTAGCCTTCCCCCGAGGCCCCCCGCTTCCAGGGCCGGCTTCAAACCTGCATTTGGCTCCGCGAACCAGTCCGCCGCGAAGCCCGCGTACGCCAACACCCAGCCTACGTATTCGGGGCCTTCGAGCTACCCGGCCGCTTCCTCCGCCGCAGCGAGTTATGGCTCGTCATATCCCTCGTACCCGAGCGCCGCCGCTCCCGGAGGAGTGAGCTCTTCTGCGCCGGGGACTTATTCTTATCCCCAGCAGCAGCAGCAACATCAACAACCACAGCAACATCAACATCAACAGCAGCAACAGCAGAGTTATGGACCGCAAAGTTACGGCCCTCAGAGCTACGGCGCCGCGAGCTACAATTCCCCGCAGATCAAGAACCCGTTCCCCATGCCTGGCGCTGCCGGTAACGACTTCGACCCGGAGATGGCTGCCCAGATCGCACAATGGCAGAGCGCATATGTGACCCGCGACCCAACCGACACGAAGAACGGCAAGCCCGTCGGCCCCGACGCGCCGAGACCCGACGTCCAGGCAGCCGCCGCCGCCGCCGCCGCCGCCGCCGCCGTGGCCGCCAACAACCCGGAGCGCAAGAAGACCGTCGTGCGCGAGGGCGGTGGCAAGAAGTGGACCGATGACACGCTCCTCGAGTGGGACCCCTCGCATCTCCGTCTCTTCGTCGGCAACCTGGCCGGCGAGACGACCGACGACGCCCTCCTCAAGGCCTTTTCCCGCTGGCGCTCCGTCCAAAAGGCCCGTGTCATCCGCGACAAGCGGACCTCCAAGTCCAAGGGCTACGGCTTCGTCAGCTTCAGCGACGCCGACGACTTCTTCCAGGCCGCCAAGGAGATGAACGGGAAGTACATCCAGAGCCACCCGGTCGTCGTCCGCAAGGCCAAAACCGACATCAAGGTCACCAACGCCAAGGACAAGGATAACCGCAGAAAGAACAACAACGGCAACAAGAGGGGCGGGTCGGGGGCCGGCGCTGGTGGAAGTGGTGGCTATGAGCCCAATCTTGGACCCATTGGTGGTGGAGGAGTGACGAAGCCTGGGCAGAAGACCAAGAATGGACTGAGGCTTCTGGGATAGGTAGACGATGTGTGATGAGACAGGCGTTTGTGATTCGTTGTATATTGATTGGGTTCGACTTTACGGTGGTGTTTTGGCGTCGGGAGAGAATTGCGGCATTCCCGGCCTTGGGGTGTTACACAGATAGCAGCAGACCTGGAAATACTCCGTACCAACAAGAGACATCCCACACATCCTACATCCACCTGACTCAACATCATACATGCGAACCGTAGTGACATCCAACGTTCTTGTCGTGAAACTAGTATTGGGTATCTCGGGTTTGCCCGGTACATGCGAAATATGCACCGGGCTCTAAATCCAGGGCTATCCACGCCATATGCTGTTGTTGTCGTCTTCATCACCACCCCCTTGTCCTTCTCTTGTCCACGATTTTTTCGCCAGTTTCTAGATATCGTGACCGCGCCTTGTCCACGCCCCCCCCTCTGCCTCTTCTTCGCGCAGGGGCATTTCTAGCCTCTCGCTGACATATATAGTACAGGTTGCTTTATATATATTGGAAACACATGTACTCCGTGCCCCCCCCCCCCAGACAAAATAAGGAAAATAGCTAGCTGCGTGGAGTGTTACGGTGCTAGTAACTATAGGAGGAAAACATTCAAGAAAAATATGGCATGTTGGAGCGAGTGCTTAGTGATCTCAATCTCGCCGACGTTCTTCTGGAGCGGCGGTTGGTTGTAGTAGCGGTTGGAAATCACCGTCGGTGGTGACGAAGGCATCGGGGCGATCGATGCTTGAGCGGAGAAGACCTGCCGTCTCAGCCTCTTCCTCGTCATCATCGCGGTCGATAATGCCGGTGCTCTGGCTGGTGGGAGAACCAGGCTCTTCCTCATCAACGAGGTGGCGGTCATGCACGTCGACTTGAGCTTGTTGTCGCATCTTTGCGATTTTGATGTAGTTGTAGGTGATAATAGCGGCCAGGGTGGTGAGGAGACCGATGAGATTAATCAGGGTCAGCTTGTCGCCGAAGACCATGGCGGCAGCACTGATTGTGACGACTTCCTTGAAAATACCGGCGATGGAGAGTGTGACGACAGAAGTGCGCTGCAGCAGAGCGAACTCGGAGGCCGTCATACAAAAGGCGAGACAACCTGGGAAGAGGAGAAACATGGGTGCAAGAGCGGCACCCCATTCATCGCTGAGGATCTTGAAGCCATCAATGACGTTGCTGATGCCCTCCACAGGAATGGCCAAGGACAAAAGAATAACAAACATGACTGGAGTGAGGTAGAAGATACTTGAGAAGGGATTCGACGTGGCGGGGTTGCGTAGGAGGAGGATTTGTGTTAGGCCCCAGCGGAAGCCAGAGAAGAAGGCGGCCGAGATGACGAGCATGAAGCCGCCGACCTTGAACTCAACCTCGCCAAAGACCATGAGGACCACACCGAGGGTCATGGTGGCGATGATTGCGACGAGACGCCATGTCGGGGTCTCGAGCCGGAAGAGGAAAGCGAAGATGAGCACAAAGGCGAGGGAGGAGGATTTACACATGGCTGGAGGAGGTTAGTTGGTTGGCTATGAGACCATAGGGTGGTGGTGTGTTACATACTGTAAAAGGTGAGGCTGATGAACCTGAGAGACATGTTCCCCAGACCGATATCAAGGCCTGTGGCAGCACCGCAAGGCCCGATCCTCGTAAAGTAGAACCACTTTGTCATACCAGGGGCCTTGGGCTCGTCATCATGCCTCGACCTCCCCAGATCAGAGCTATGTGAATAACCTGGTCGCAACCGTGGTACAAAGTACAGGACAAGCCCGGAGAGGACGAATTGCACTACCATATGCATAGAGGTGGTGAAGAGCGGGAAGGGGAAGTTGAGGCGGTCGTGATCAAACATCCACTTGTTGTACTGTCGGGCATCATGTTAGCAAGCTCATTCGCGAGGTGAAGGGGTTGTGGATTTGGGAATTGGAGATAATAGAGGGGAGGAGAGGAACGTACAAGAGAGATTGACAAGGAGAAGAAGTACCACGTGAGAATCAGGAGCCCATTGATGAGCAAACTCTTGAGTACGTTCTTGTCTGCCTCCTTGCGTTCTTCAGCAGAAATGCCATCCTTCTCTGGCGCAATCCGTTGGTCGAGATGGGTATTCCTCCTCCGCTTCTTCTGTTTCCTGTGCCTGTCCTGCTGGGTCAAGCCCGTCTCCTCATCGTCATGGAGATCCTCATCACTGTAGCTCTCGTCGCCCGACTCATCCTTCCTTGCCACAAAGTCGGAATCCTCTTCAGAGATCTTGGCCTTGTCTGGTTGACTGGGGGTGCGACCAGAGTGGGAGCGCTGTCTGCTGGGCGAGCCATTCTGCCTAGTTACGGGGTTCATTAAGCTGCTCCGGCGACGGCGATGTCCCGTGATGGGCTCCATTTCGATGTCGAGATCACTCTCGGTGTCGGTGTCGGTGAAGTGGCCGTCGCGAGTTGGGGATCTGGCAGCAGCAGAGGAGGACGACGGGCCGGCTGCTGCTTCACCTCCTCCTCTCGTGCTTCGGCTCGTTTTCGCTGATCTCAATATCGACGGCTCCTCCGAAGACGATGCTGCAAGTGTGGGTTTCAGGGCTGCACTGGTTGTCTCGGCGCTGTTGGTGGCTGGCACCGAGGAAGCTGGGTCGGTGAGGAGCGCCGGGTTGTTCCCGTCGGCAGGGTCAGGAGGGACGGGGGCAGAGTTGAAGGTGGAAGCGGAGGGAGGAAACGGAGGCGGCGGCGGCGGCGGAAGGGGTAGGATGTCGGAGTCGTCGAGCTGCTGGAGAGGAAGAGAAGTAGTTGCGGGAGGAGGAGGAGGAGGAGGAAGAGGAAAAGGAAGAGGAGGATCAGTCATGATGGGGATGTGTGGACGGGGATGATGGGCATGGGGCATTCATAAGGCCAGCACCAAATAGAGAGAGGGTCGACTATCCAGTTGGTCGCTGTGGATGGTGACGGCGGAGAGGGATGTGCAGATGGGATTGGACCCCAAGCCAAAGCAGCCCAGCCCAGCCAGCCGCTCAGTTGCCTATATTGTCTCGCGTGAGCGTTAGTAGCGGAGCGAACGAGGATCTAGCCAACTAGCGCTGCGGAGGAGGGAGGGTTGTACTGAGGAGGCTAGTACAATTGGGGGGAATATTCAGGCGTGTCGGGGGTTTCTCATATGGAGTTGTGGCCACAAGACGGTAAGGTACGTACTTTTTTCCTTTTACCTGCTCTCCTTCCTGGTCTTTCTTTCTTTCCTTCTTTTCTGTTGGATCTTTTTTTTTTCTCCTTCTTTCTTTCCTTTTTCGTCTTTTCCTCTCGTGTATCTTTTTGTCTCGCCTTTGTTTTTCACTGTTCCTGATGGTACTCGGTGTCTTTTAATGTTGTGATTATCCGTATTGTTGTTGTTGATGATGATGCTGATGTTGAGTCACGTTGGCGACAGGAGTCTCAATCAAATGAATTATGGGGAGTTGGAAGAGCGTCTTGGCGGCGAGAACAGACGACCACACGCGACTTGGCCTGGGGGGGAGAGACAGAGCCCTGTATATTTATTTGCACACACTCTCCCGTCTGTATGGAACCAAGCCAGCCACCTTGCTCTCGGACTTTTGTTTTTAAACTCTTACTCTTTGCCTCCCCCTTGAAAGCAGGACACAATCAAGAGTACCTATCTCCAGCCTCGCCAGGGAGCGAGCATTCGGACCGCGCTCTCTGCAGAAAACAGACCATTGCACCTGACAACCCCTCGAGACACATGGGATTTTGCGGGGAGGTTGTGCATCAAACACGGTCGAGATGATCTATGTGTGCATTCGGTCAAGTGCGTGTTGGTGGCTGACTTCATGGCGGCAGGTCTTGCATCGATCAACGGGAGAGCAAGGGAGCTACAGAGAGCCGGACAAGGCCTTGGGGCCTAGCCATGACATGTGCACGTGCGACCATCTGATCAACCATTCGGGGATCCATGTGACGAATTGATGCGACTTTGTTGTTGTTGTCTGTGCCCAGACGTGTTGATGGATGTTGCAGTAGTTGCAGCAGAGGATGGTCAGAGTCACTTGAACCAAGGCATGACAATGATCTACGAATATCAAAGATATGAAGGAGTTTGTCAATCCATCGAATCTATCGCGTATCCCATCTTTACTGCATGAAGGTGATTAAAGAACATGTATGCCAGACCCGACAACTTCATGATAAAGTTCCTGATCCCCTTCCCAGCCTCTCTCTCCCTCCCTCTCTCTCTCCCCCTCCGAACAATTAATTACGTTTCCTTTCTACTCCTCTTCTGGTTCGACAAAAAAAACAAACGGTAAGCGGCATCTGCGTTTCTTGGCTTCAGCCGCAGCAAAAATGGCTGTGGCCTCCAACGCCCAGGGCCAGCAAGGTGCCATCCCCCTCCGCTCCCAGGCCCCCCTCGCCCTAAATTCCAATGCATGTTTACCCCTGAACCGCTGGACGATCCAAGCGAACAAAAGCCCAACCGCCGAAGGCTCTTGGTGGAGATGGGTGACCAGGGGGCGGTTTCGCTTTCCGAAGAATCCGGATGGACAGGCCAGGATGAGGAAGAACCCAGGAACCCTGCGCGCTGGGCAAGGACTACTTTTTTTAGTCGGCATTGTAATGATAACCGCCGTCCGAGTTGAACTATTGAACAGAGATGGTTATAAATAAACATCACGAGCGAGAGAGAGAGAGAGAGAGAGATCGACCTTGAAGGTACTCCATACAAGTTAGTCAATGGTTCAACGGTCTGTCTAATTCGAATCAATCAACGCTTTTTACGAGATAACCCGTATCGAGATGGACATATTAATCCCAGGTCTCCAATTCGCTTAGTCAACTTCCACGTCAACAATGGTGACACATGTGATATCATCTCCTCCAGCTTTGACGGATGGACAAAACCAGCAAACATATCCCCCCATCCAGCCAATCAAGCCCAGTTCCTTTGACACAACGTCAAGCCTGTGTCATACCCGTTGAATAGAGCAAAGAATTGATTGAGGCTAGACGTTCTGACCCTCATTGGGAAGCATCCCCCTTCGGGCCTCAATCAGTGCCTCGAAACGCTCGAGAGCGGCAAGGTCTTGGCTTGGGAATATAGTCGATGGGCAGGACGTCCAGGGTCTTCTGGATGGATGTATATGCAGATGCAATGGGAAGGGTGCATGCAACGGGCAGAAAGACCAGAATCCGGTGTCGTAATGAACATACTCAAGCTGCTGGTTGGCACTGGTTCGCATCCCTGGTCCGTGTACAGCAGCCTCGTCAGCCTCGCCACGGAAGCCGTCTGTTTCGGTTGGCGGCGGGTAGTTGAAGTATCGAAAGGCGTTATTGTGCGTGAGTTGGCCCTTGGCAGAGAATACCTGGGATTGGTACGCACATTGATACGGAGTATAGTCCCCGTCGGGATCATCTGCCCATGCACCAACGCCCATCCTGAATACTTTCAGCTTGTGCATGGAATTGCACCACCCCGAGAGGATTGAGTCCCACGAGATATCGGTGTCGATGTACGATACGTATTCTCCTGGATCGACTTGTTCGAATTCTTTGAAGCCTGCACGGTATAGGTCCCCCAAGTATGGAATCTGGTCCGGCGGCCTATGTTCGATCCAGCGGGCGCAGTGTAGGATGCTGCAATCGTCAAGATAAAGCTCCTCGAGGCCTAGTGATGCGATCCAGTCGGCTTGCTAGCCATGGCAGAAAACGCACCTCCCAAGACCAAGGACTTTGAGGTTGGGTAGCTCGATGCCCCGTAAGTCGGGTTTCAAGAAGATTCCCCATTGCTCGGAGCCGTATAAGGACAGGACCTTGAGGTTGGAGGCTAGCGGAGGTGATGGCCATAGGGAGTGTAAGGGGCCAAGCCCTTGGAACCGGTTTGCTTTTAAGTGCGTATAGCAGATCTGGAAGTTGGTGATGGTCTTCAACCTTAGGATTGCCTGGAGAGAAAGCGAATTTCCAACCCGCGGGTCGGGATTGCTCGACATGTGCAAAATAGTCAGGGTTGAGATGCGGATTGGGGACTTATCATGGACCAGGAACTGAATCCGCGGGTCTGGGGGGTCGCGGGGGACGCGGACGACCTGGGGCCAATCCTGGGGTAAGATGAACGAAAGGATTCTCGCCTTCACTTTACGCTGCCACTTTGGTGACCATGTTCCGGCCAAGCAGCGGAAGACGCACTCGAAGAGGATGCCCCGTAACTCCGCGTCATCGACAATGCCCTCAAACATGTTAAAGTGGTCGCTGTCGGGGAACCTCAAATGCAGAGCCTTGAGGTTGCGATAGCATCGGAGACATGATAGGGCTTCAATGAGATCGAAATTCATTCGAATCGTTTCAGCGTGGCGGTAAGGGCGAGACTTGTCTACCCGGGTGTCGAACGTAACCTCCCGGACGTACTTGCGGAGGTGCTCCGTAAGGGCGATGTCGACGAAGTTTTGAGGATAGCGATTGCAAGGTTGAAGGACGATGCTGCGGAACGCCCAGATGGTGGCGGGGCCGCTGATATGGCGACTGACATAGCGTAGCTGAAGTAGAGTGTTCTTGGGCAAGTTGGAAAAGATCTCGCTGAGGACCTCCGCAGGCAGGTCTGCCAGGGAGTCGACTGTGCGCTGGGGCATCGTGAAGCTGTATATATTTTTTTTGATAGTAGGTATACCTCGTAGCTGATGATGAGGTGTGGTTTGATAGCGGAGAGTTGAGAGTTGTTTCGCACAGAGGTTGAAGCCCTGGTAAAAGGGGGAAGGGAGGAGGAGGAGGAGGAGGAGGAGGAGGGAGGAGGATTCGTGGTGAATGACAAAGGAAGGAAAAGCGCCGAGGAAAGAACGCAACGCGAAGAAAATAAATACACGGTCCTATGAATTTACTTCCCAAGGCAAGAAACGTTGCTAGGCAGCCATCGAATTTCTGATCGAAAGGGAGTTCGACTGTGTAGCTATTTGCTCGCTTTCCACGACTTTCTTTTTGGAAGAGTTTATTCGAGGAATGGATCATATTATGAACACTGATGAAAGTAGTCATAAAACTCTCCCCTCTCTCGGAATGAATGTGAATGGTGAGCCTGATGATTAAGATCTAGTCAGTTGGATGGATGTAGGGGCTTCTGAACACCCCCTTACTCCTGCCCCCTTACCTCTAGAGGCGGCAACTTTTGATGTCCTTTTCAAGTCACTATGGCTCGGGTCATCCTATTCGCATTCGCATATCTGTTCGATATCCTCGTTGAACTGAAATTCAAGATAAGCCCGCATCATCAGTACTTGAACCCGATCTCGAATCACTGATCGAGTCCTATATTCGTTCACATGTCAAGATGCTCAACTCATGGAGATGAAAGACGGAAGGGGATCATAGCTTGCTAGTAAGTTAAGTAGCTATCATTAAGCTTGTTTCGATCGGAAGCAGGGGTATGAATGATCAGCGCAAACTGCAGGTTTCCGATACCAGCATACCAGCAGTCTGGGTGAGCGAGTGAGTGACTGCTGAATTTCCGTTTCAAGGACGTTTTCTCGGCTAAGTCGGCAATTTAGACCGTTTCTCAGCGGGCCTTGACATATTGTGGTGTCAAGAAATCGCCATCGTCCTTCTAATTGCCGGATGAACGTTTCGCATGAGGCCAGAGAGACAAGTATAAGATATCGCCGTGCCAAGGTGCCGAGACGGACAACCGCTGCATGGCTTTCTGTCATCGAATTATAGGCAAGTCTATGCCATGGTCAAGTCCACATTTACCCCCTCCCGGGCCGTCGAGGCTGCCATCTTCATTGTCCTACTTGGGCTTGTCACTGTCCAAGAGAATGCGGCTCTGGCTATGAACTGTGGAGGCCTAAGCCAAGGATTCTCGCTATTTAGGAATAACCACCGACGCCAAGGAGACATAGAACACAGATACAGAGCTATATTTGGCGAACCTGAGGTCTTGCTGAACACGACTCGAGCAAACGACGCGGCTTGGCAGGCAGCTCTCATGCCATCCGCTGAGGGATATATCCAGGTGAGGCACGACGGCAATGGGACTTTAGACTATGGAATATCAATGTTGCATGCGCTTCATTGCCTTGGGATGATTCGATCAGGACTTCAGGATAGGAGTAACGAAGGAGTGTCGGAGCGTACTTCCCATGGCCACCATGATTCGGATGCCTTCTTACACGAGAACCATATACTACACTGCCTAGGATATTTAGCACAGGTACTTCACAGAGAACTGCCTGAAGCAAATCCTCAACTACCCCCTTCGAACCTGTTCAAAGCTGACTGTTGTTCTTGTCTAGTATATCTCCTGTGCCGGAGACAGCACGATCGAGCCACCGTGGCCAACGAGGGATATGTCGGGTCGCATTACTGATAAAGGGTTCGACGGCATAGGCTTTGAGCACTTGTGCAAAGACACAAGCCTTCTCTGGGAGGTGGCAGAGAAGTCAGCTGAGGAGCCCATTGGTCCATGGAGCTGGAAACAAGGAGACACAGTTGAGTCTGTGTTTGGATAGCTAGAGTCTCAATATCCGCAGTTTCGAATTATCTAGCTGAAATTGAAATGTTGCATGTAAATACCAGTAATATCCTCGAGTTTTGGTTCTAGAGATAGACTTCAATGTCTTGCCAGGTGAGTGACAGGTTTGCAGACAAACCCAGTGACCATCGACACACAAAACCATGAAAGCCTCGAGGCACGAATGGAATGGCAGATCGCACCAAATATGTCTTAGAGTAGAGTCTTCACGTGGTCACCATTTCGGCCTCTTTTGGTGATGGTGGATGTAATAGTCACCACACCAACTTTGAGACGACGCCAACTCGTTGAAAGCTTACAACTGAACCTCCCCGCGTGTCTCTTCTTTCACACTGTACACTCTTCTCACAAAAACACTCTTTTCATCACGGACTTGGTTATCGAATAATCAAGTCTTTCGTTGGCGATTTAACTTGAGGCGGCACAAGAGACACCCAACACGGAATCCATTACATCATCCTGAACAAACAACTACGCTACCTCATCGAGTCGGAAGAGATCAGCCATTGACTCTCGACGAGAGTACTTGGAAATTACCAATGTCTTCGCAATGTGCCTCGTCGCTCCCTGGGGGCTCTCGACGCTCTCAATTGGGAGGTTATCTCCCAATTGAAGACTACGGAATGATCGGAAACATGCACACCTGCGCGCTGGTTGGTATAGACGGCAGTGTCGACTTCATGTGCTGGTAGGTAGTCCTGTCCGAAGATCCGTACAATTCATCTCAAAACTCCCGCGGAACGCTCGGCTAAAGGTCCTTTCATCAGGCCGGACTTTGATTCACCTTCCGTCTTCTGCCGCTTGCTCGACAAGGACAAAGGCGGACACTTCAGTATCTCCCCGCCTCAGGATGTTAGTTGTACCACTAAGCAGCAGTATCTGCCTTCTTCTTGTATCCTACAGACGAGGTACATCCATGAAGATGGTGTCGTCGACCTCGTCGATTTCTTCCCTAGGCCCAAGAGCGCCCAGGTCATGACCAGGGGCTACAAGCAGAATGCCTATCGTGAGGCGACCAAGGTCCAAGAGGAGTTGAAGAGGTGGCTCACCCGGCGAGTCGAATGTGTGAGGGGGTCCCTGACCTTGGGTGAGATATATCTCTACTGTTGACATGGTCGACACTGACGGTTCAACGCAGATGTCGAGATCTTCCCCTCGTTTGGCTATGGCCGGGACGCACATGAGACCCTTCTCCTACAGCATTGCCGCACTCCCGCGGACTCTGAGAGCAAGGTGGCCGCCTTTCATAGCAAAGACGTCAAACTTCAGCTCGACGTTGCACTCGACAAGGGCGAGGAGGAAAACAGCTGTCCCATCATCATGTTCAAGAAACAGAAGCGACCCGGTATGCAGGGCGAGGGCCTCGTAGCCCGGATCAAGATTCACGAAGGCCAAGCCATCTCCTTCGTCCTCAGGAACGACCTTGTGAACCATGTAACGGAAAGCATCTCTACCGTGGTTCTGGATACACAGCAGCACGACACTCAGAGTTTCTGGTACAATTTCATCTCTCAGTCCAAGTACAAGGGCCGCTGGCGGGAGGTGGTGGCGCGGAGTTTGATGATTCTGAAGATGATGACCTACGGTGAGAGACTCGATAAACCAAAGCCAGCAAGCAGCGTGACGATTCTACTAACATATCTACAGAGCCTACCGGAGCAATCATTGCATCGCCAACTTTCTCAGTCCCCGAAGCCATCGGAGGCGTCAGAAACTGGGACTACCGCTACTCCTGGATCAGAGACTCGAGCTTTACCATCTACATCCTGCTTCGTCTTGGCTTCAAGGCTGAGGCCGATGCGTACATGGAGTTCATAATGGAGCGTTTCGTTCATTCACGGGGCCCCGATGGCGGACTGCCCATCATGTTCACCATTCGAGGAGACACGGACATCCCGGAGACCACCCTGGATCATCTCGAGGGGTATAGGGGAAGTAGCCCCGTCCGCATCGGCAATGGCGCCGCGTTCCACCAACAGTTTGACATTTACGGTGAGCTGATGGATGCGATTTACTTGTACAACAAGTTCGGAAAACCTGTGCCTTGGGATGTGTGGAAGGCTGTGAGAGAGATACTTGGTTAGTCAAACAAGCAAACACCCTAGGACATGGCCCCTTGACTGACTTGATCTCGATAGATTATGTATTGACTATCATCGACGGTAAGAGTATCAAGCTAACTCGAAAAAGCGCTGGTTACTGAGAGTCCTAGATCCCGACATGTCCATTTGGGAGGTACGCAACAACAAGCAGCACTTCACTTACTCCCAGATCATGCTCTGGGTCGCCTTTGACCGCGGCCTCCGCCTCGCCGACAAGAGATGCTTCCCATGTCCAAACCGCGGACGATGGCTACAGGCCAGAGACGGTATCTACGAGCGTGTGATGGAAAATGGTGTGTGGCCTCCGGCATTATCACAGAGGGTCTCGGAAAACTGACCATTGTCAAAAGGCTACAACACGGAGATGAAGTGCTTTGTACAGAGTTTCGAGAACAACACTATTCTCGATTCCTCGATCCTCATAGCACCCCTGGTATTCTTCGTATCTCCCTGCGATCCCCGATTCATCAACACCCTGGACCGCATTCTCCTGCCCCCTGAGAAGGGTGGTCTCACAAGCACGGGTTTAGTCTACCGTTACGACACCGAACTCGCTGACGACGGTGAGAAACCCAGCTCTTCCTATTTCACTCTACTTCACCTTTAAAAGACGCAGTTACTGACACACCCGAATCTGCTTGCAGGAGTAGGCGGCACAGAAGGCGCATTCAGCATGTGCACGTTCTGGCTCGTCGAGGCCATGACGCGCGCGAGCGTTTATGAATCAAAGTACCTGGTACGGGCTGTCAATCTCTTTGAGAATATGCTCGGCTTCTCGAATCATCTGTGCATGTTCTCGGAGGAGATTGCTCGGAGCGGCGAGCAGCTGGGAAATACACCCCAAGCTTTCAGTCATCTTGCGCTGATCAGTGCGGCATTCAATCTTGATCGCGCCGCGGAGGGATGGAAGGAGACGAGGTAAATACGGCTGATTTTGAGCTTCCAAGATTGCAAGATGGGTATCTCACCACAGTGAACAAGATAGTAGAATGTAAATTGAGGATGTATGTAGTTACTAGTCTCTTGCTTCCGCTGAAACAGCATCTCCAACTACGATTGTCGGATGTTGCAACTCCTTGCTAACGTATTTCCCCTGAGTAGGAGCGTCGTGCCTCATATGAACCCCAAAGTAGACCTTGCCGTCGAACCGCCTCGTCTTCGCCAGCGTCACAAACGGCTCTTCCCTCTTCTCCCCGGTGTCCTGGTCCACGCATACCATCTGGCATCTCCCACACGCCCCCAAGAGCTTGAAATTTTGACGCCCAATAGATATCGATGCCCATCCATCTTCAGCAAAGGCTGGCTGCTCCTTCATGCCAGTGGCTTGTTCCAGGACAATGTTTGCCCGGAATGACTTCTCGGCGACGGGGTGGCTGCCTCTGCTTGAGATGTCGCGGTTCAATGCGTCGACGCTGGCGCTGTGGATCATCAGGATGGGGCTCTCGTTCGAAAGGAGTATTTTTACGGGCGTTTGCTGCTCGGTGTCGGAGTCTGGTGGTGAGGGAACGTCGGGAAAAGATCCTGGGAGTCTCTGGGCCTTGCTTGGTTGCTGATATCTCTGTATTTGAGCCTTTGAAAGACGACTTCTGGAGCCGAGGCCGCCAGGTGGGAACCTCGCTAATACGCATGGAACTCCCAACGATTTGGAGAAGAAGTTGTTGATGTCGTCCGATGTGTATATCTGGGCCGATATCTCGTCGCCACATACCCGTGAGCGCCGTTGCCGATTGAATGTGTGGTCAATGACTGAAGGGTCTGCGGAGAGCGGGATCGATATCTGGCTGGCGTGGCCATTGCGGTCCCCTTTGTATGACACTATTAAATCGCCCTTTTCAAAGTCCAAGTACGGATGCAACAAGGCCATCTTCGGACATCGCTTCTGGTTCAGAGCATGACCTGATCCTGTGTGAACCAGACACCATTCGCGGTCCCAGGCGAGCCCTTCTGGCCTCAACTCCCATGGGACCTTGGGTGGGATGGGAAAGCCTGCGCAACTCTTGATGGGATAGACAGTTATGGCTTTCACTCGAAGCCCTGGGATAGACGGCGAAATACTTGGGCGCCGGTCGACCACGGCAGTCTCGACTATTGGGAGTCGTGTGTCTCGATAAAACTCCTTTATGAAGCCGATGAAGCGGTCAACATCGGATATGGTACTCATCGCCCCTAGACTGATCCGAATAACCCCAGTTGGCTTCCCAGACATGATATCATTGTCAGCACCACATCGAAACCCGGCAGAAAAGTTTCGCTTCATCTCCCAAGGCTGTAGGTCAAGAGCGGAAGCAATACCCCCAGGACAACAAAGCCCTCCCGTCCGAACGTGCATTTCCTTTGCGTTTGCTAGCTTCTCAAACTCGGTCAAGCTGGTCCATGCCCCTTTGCTATTCCTGATATTAAACGCAACGACTGGGCCACAGCCGAGCGAATTTGTGCTGTTGGGATTTTCGGTGTACATGGTGCAAACACGCTCGCCGTTGGCGTGCCTGAGTGTGACCAATCCGTCGAATAATCGTCGTGTTAGATATGATGTATGCGAGCTAATGCGGTCCATCGACTCAAATAGTCGGTTGTGTATATCGATGGCGATATCCAGTGCCAAGATGTTGTGAAATGGTAACGTGCCGTCCTCAAGCCGCTCGTGGAGGAACAGTGACTTGGGAGAATGCCATTGCTCCTTGCCGACGACAACCATGTCGACTGTGCCACCACCAAAGTATTTGCGATGATCGAAGATAGATTCTGCCGATCGCCTAACTAGCAAAGCGCCAAGATCGGGGAAGCCAAAGATTTTATATAAACTCAGGACGACGAAGTCAGGTGCAATGCTGGAGTTACTGAGATCAAGACGTGAAGTTGCGCTGAAGGACGAAGCATCTAGCAATGTGAAAACGCGACTTGTAGAGGTTTCGTAAGATTTCCTGAGCTTTGAACTCCATTCCAGCGGGTATTTCTTCCCATCCATATGTGATTGGGCTGGATAAGCAAAGAGTGTTGTTGAAGAGTTGCTGACGGAGATTTCGTTGAATGGATCTACGCCATCTAGCCATGATTGAACAGCATCATCGTCGAGACATGAGCTTTCTGACGCTTCTTGTCTGGCCCCAATTAAGCTCGTGTGGCAAGATCGGTGATAAGCATAGTGCCACCCTCCAGGCTGAGCTCTCATGGCATCGACTGTCAACTTGATACCGGCTGTTGCATTCGAGACGAACACCACATCATATTCGTCTGGATCAGCACTAAAGAAGTCTAGAAGACTCGCACGAGCGTCTTCGATCCGTGATGTAGACTGCTGAGAGGGAGTTGATGCTGAATGGGGATTCCCATATAGGACGGATGTCATCTCGGAGGCGAAAGTATCAATCAACGACTTGGGAGGCAATGTAGTTCCTGCATGATCGAGATAGACGGAATCTTGTGAGATGTTAGACTCGGGACTATCTTCTTGAGGCTAGGGGGCAAAGAGAACTGACCTCGGAGCATGGGATATTCTGTCTGTCGGAAGCCCTCTACTGCGGTGTTGTAGGGGGAGCAGATGAGCGGACCGCCATCGTTGGAGGTGGCCATGTTTGTGATGGTTCTCAAATCCAAGTCCACCAATCCCATGCACTAAAAAGGGGATGAGGGGAAGCTGCCGACAATGGTTGTTGTGTAATTAAAGACGGATGTTGAGGAAGCATGTAGATATCGGTGTTGATAATAACGGTCAACGGTCAACCGAGTGGAGGTGGGGCCGAGATGAGCAAACAATGACAATCAAGGGAGGCAAAGGAATTGTTTCTAGTTTTGGAAGGTATCTCCGTAGGGTTTTCTGAAGCAAAAAATGTGTATTGAAGGATCTTAAAAGTTTGAGGCTTGTCATATGCGAAAGAGAAAAGAGAATGAAGAACATATTATATCGTAATCCCTTATCCGGAAGCATGTCGCCATTTCAATCATCTGGCTCTTGAAGCGAAGCTATGACGATAGAGCAGGCGGCGAGCCCCAGCAGGCGGTAGTTCCGGAGATCGCCACCCTCCAGTCATCCCAGTAGCTCTAGCTTATCATTGGCTAGGGAGAAACTCTGGTGGAGATGGGCACTGTGACCTAAACTGTGCACCCTGGTGTTGGAAACATGAAAGCTTACAGTGTATCACCAGAAAGCCGACACTAACTAGTACAGGTACTTAGCGCCGCTTTCCCCAGAGCGGCCTTGCATTGGAGTCCGCCGCACCTGCCGCAGCCATCGCAACAAAACCTGCCGAACGCGGCTTCCGCTAGGTATCCAAGCGACGGCCCCAAGTGCCCCCCCTGTCAAAACGAACGCGCAGGGTCCACCAGATGGAAGGCGCGACAACTCCCCATCTTTCCTCGGGCTAAACCAACAACTCAGCCTCTTCCAAACTTCACTTCGTCACCATCACCTTTCGCTGTGAGGTGAGGCCCTGTTGGACGCGCAAACTTGACCTCTACAAACATAGCGCTCTTCGCATCGTCAATCTCGCGCTCCTTCAATTAGTTTGTTCCCCCTCCAAATCATTCGCTTTTTTTTTTTTTCTTAGTCTTCTCTCTTCTCTCGCCTCTTTCCGCCCCTTCTTCTCCCTGCTGCTTCGTCTCCTTGTCCTCGACCCCAAGCCGCCTCGGAAAGCCTCGCGTTCTCCCACATCCATCCTCCCGATCGAGCGCGGCATCTGGATTCTCCTGCTGCGCATCATCTTCACTTGCATCATCATTCCCATCATCCTTATTCTCTCCCCTGAGCTCGCTATTATTGTCAGGGCGCGTAGCCCGGCGGCTCCCCTTCTTCATGGCGCCTCTTTGGCATCCCTTGTCATTTTCTTCGCTTTCCCTCCCACTCCCCATATCCAAACTTGGTTCAGGATCATTTTTCTAACCGCAATCATGTCGCCAAACATTAGGCACCGCCTCCATTCACTACGAAATCGGTTTTCTGACGACATATTTTAAGCGACAGCTCTTGAGTCTCTAAAAGCGCGTATCTATGCGATCGCTCCACGAATCCTAGGATGGACTCGTACACGTCATTCCGAGATGCCTCGGCCCGATCCCCCGTCGAGAGGGGCTGGACTCGCGATGAATCCAGAACTAGAGATGATAGGGCTGACAGGGCTGACCGCGGTGATACTTTTTACCGTGGGAGATCTCCAGGTTGGTTGCTTCCCTCACCATATGGATCTGAACAAGCCCTAAAGTACGTTTCTAACCGTGGTCTAGGCCATGAACGACGCGACCGCCGGCGTTCTCGCTCCCCCGCTCCCGTCGACCGATATGAGCCCCGGTCTCGTCGAGATGACCGAGACCGCGATGATCGGCGTCGCATCGGATCACCTCCTGCGAACATTGATAGATATGTCCCTGGACAGGATCCTGCCGCTCCAGGCGGCGCGATGGTCAATCCTCTTGCAGACCCAGTCAAGCTCCCTTACCAGGTTGGCTTCTCCTACTTTGGCGAGTGGTGGAGAATGAATGAGAAGATCAAGGAAGATAAAGAGCGCGCGCGTTCCGGCCGTAGACGGGAGCCGGAAAGGCCCCGTGCCCCAACTCAAGAGGAGCGCGAAAAGGAAAAGGCCAAAATCCAGGCCGCCTATGATGCATACAAAGAGGAGCTGCAGGCCAAGATGGCACGGTCCTTTGTCTCGGAGCACAAAAAGGAGCAATGGTTCCGAGAGCGATACGTCCCTGAAATACGGGACGATTTCCGCGGAAAGCTCAACGAGTCCCGACGAGGTGCATACAGCCAGTGGGAGCAGGACCTTGAATCGGGTACTTTTGACGAGTTCTCCCTGGAAGGACTGCCCAAGAGCGAAAGCAACGGCAGCGGTGGCGTAGTTGAGAAGGAGGAGGGCGAGGCGACAGCTTCGAACGAAATTCTCGGTGTTGGCGATTTGGTCCCCGCTAATGGCGCCGATATTCGTGACGAGAACCAGTACCAGCCAACACTCCTCATCAAAACGATCGCGCCTCATGTTAGTCGTCAGAACCTGGAGGCTTTTTGTAAGGAGCACCTCGGCGAGGAGGAGGGTGGCTTCAAGTGGCTTTCCCTGTCCGATCCCAACCCTAGCAAACGCTATCACCGCATCGGATGGGTGATGCTGCACCCCTCCTCCGAAACGGCACTCCCCGTGGATCGTGTCGATCCCAAAGATGAGGATGGCGATGAGCAGATAACATCACCTCAGCCTGTCTCCACTGCCGAAAAGGCCCTCGATGCCATCAACGGCAAGACTGTCAAGGACGAGGTTCGGGGCGATTTCGTCTGCCACGTAGGCGTCCACAACCCACCTGTCCATCCCAGGAAGAAGGCACTCTGGGATCTGTTTTCGGCGCCTGAGCGAATTGACAAGGACCTTCTCCTGATTCAGCGAATTGTCAACAAATTCGAGGAAGAATTCGGGTCTGATTTCCAAGCCATCCTTAAGATCGAGGAAAAGGTGGAAGATCTGAGGAACGCCGGCCAACTTCAACCTGCCATGCCCCTACCCACCATGAAGAAGGTGAAGAAGGCTCGCGAGGTTGGCATGGACGAGGCCATGGACGAGGAAGAGGACGGTGCCATTGACATCGAGGAGGAGGAAGAAGAAGAAGGCGCTGTTGATGACGAGGAGATCGATGATGAGGACCTGTTGGTCAAGAAGAAGCAGCTCGATCTATTGATCGAGTACCTCCGCCGTGTGTTCAACTTTTGCTTCTTTTGCGTATTCGAGAGCGATTCTATACATGAGTTGACGCGGAAGTGCCCTGGCGGCCACCTTCGTCGACCTCGCAGCACGCTGTCATCGGCGGCAAAGGCTATTGCACGAGCCAGCGCCAACGGGGAGCCTTTCCCAGGCAAGAAGCGCGGTGAGGGGGCAGATGAAGGCGAAGGCGAAGTCACAGAGGGCGACAAGAAGTTCCGCAACTCATCCAGCAAGACGGAGCAACAGCTGCTGCGTGCCTTCAATTGGGTCAAGACGTTTGAAGACAAACTGATTCAGATTTTGGATCCTCAGTCTGTTGACATCCGAAAGCTTGGGGGCCGACTTGCGGATGAAGCTGTTGATGAAGAGCTTTCGAAGCATGTGAAGCAAGAGGATGAGCACAAATGGCGATGCAAGGTCCCAGAGTGCACCAAGCTGTTCAAGGAGGAGCATTTCTGGCGGAAGCACGTTGAGAAGCGTCACGGCGACTGGCTCGACCAGATGAAGCAGGAGGTACGTGAATTTTGACACTAGGGCTCTGTTATCGCTTTGTGGATGCTAACTAAGATGGCCTCGCAGTTCGAGCTTATCAATGCATACATCATTGACCCGGCGCACATTGCCCCTTCGCGAACCGACGCAAACTCGAACGGCCACTTCCCACCATCGAATGGTCAGTCCACCACTGGCACGCCTCGTGGGTTCAATCTTCAAAACTTCACGATGAACAACATGATGGGGGTGCCAGGTTTCCCAATGGCGCCCGGGTCATTCCCTCAAATCTTTGCGGGGATGCAAGCTGGAGGCTGGAACCCGATGGGTGATGACCGCTCGGGCGGCCCCATCCGCCGAGGCGGCATGACTGGCAACCGGGCTCAGTATCGCTCCGGACCATATGACCGCCGTGGAGGGAATCGATGGGAAGGCGGCGGAGGGCGGAACCGAATGGGCGGTTCTCGGTGGGGAGATGGCGCCGGCGGTGCTGCTGGTGGACCACGCGAGGCTGTCCAGGGCCGAAGCCTCAAGAGCTACGAGGATCTGGACCAGGTGTCGGGTAGCGGAGGTGGAGAGCTCAACTACTAGACGGACATTCTCCGTCGCCCGAGACTACAGCACGGGTGAAACAAGCGAAACAAACCGGAGTGATGGGGGGGATGTATGATTTGGTGTGGTGAGTTTCGGGGTTACTTGATTTTGGTAGTGGATGGGATTGGTGGGTAAAATAAGGGCCAATTTCTTGTAGATTATAAGGTATTTGTTATCAAGTTGATTTCTTTTGGCAGTTTTTAGGTTGGTTGTTTACAAGTACAAGAGAATTTGCCAGGAACAAAACCATTGCTGTCCTTGGCTGGTTGAACTGTGGGAGGGTGCTTGGTATTTTGTACGCTGTATCTGCGTGTATCTGCGTGTATCTGCGTGTATCTGCGTGTACTTACCGCACCTACCAGTACTGGAAGAGAGCACCTTGAGCGGTTCGTGCTGGTAGGTGGGGCCGCAGAGTGGACCTGTACAGCGCCAATGAAATCTTCATGATAAGGGCGCTTTCTTTATCGCACATCCCCACCGCCCACCTTTTTTTTTCTCTCTTCCCGTCTGTGGTTGATTCCTCCATCTGCGACAGACCAGTCCGTCGACACACATTATTCAAGGATCCCAAGCGCCGAAAGATCCAACGTCGCGAACATGGGACTCCTTGCAGAGGGCAAGACGTAAGGACCTAGGAGCCCTTCTACTATGTACATCGAATTGGTCTCGGAATGACTCGCTAACAAACAGGCCGCAGCCGAAGAAAGATCAACAAAGATCCCAACAACACGAAATGGACACGGGACACCAACACGTTCGGACAGAAGATCCTACGAGCCCAGGGCTGGCAACCGGGCCAGTATCTTGGAGCCCAAGATGCGCCGCACTCAGAACTTCACACCGCTGCGAATGCCTCGTATATCCGCGTCGTACTCAAGGATGACATGAAGGGCTTGGGCTTCTCGAAAGCCAAGGAGAACGAGGTGACGGGACTCGATGTTTTCCAGGACCTACTCAGCCGATTGAACGGGAAGTCAGAGGATGTGATCGAGGAAGAGCAGCAAGCCCGGCTTGCTGTCAAGACTCATCACTACGTTGAGCAACGATACGGACCGATGCGATTTGTGAGAGGTGGTCTCCTGGTGGGCGACGAGCTGAAGGACGTGACGGAAGATGACGACGTCAAAGAGGCCATCGCTGAGGAGGAACACAACTTGGATGTCGAGATGGGGGAGGCTCCAGCGGCCAAGGAGTCCAAGAAGGAGAAGAAATCCAAGAAGAGGAAAGCAAGTGACGACGACAGCGCGGACTCATCGAGCAGAGAATCCGGGTCAAAGAGCAAGAAGGCACGAAAAGAGCGCAAGTTGAAGGAGGACGAGGAGGGTGCAGACACAGACGAAGCCAAGGCGAAGAAGAAGGAAAAGAAATCTAAGAAGGACAAGTCTCGCTCCAAGAAGGATTCCGACAAGAAGACTGCGGAGGATGTCTCGGGAGAGGATGAGGCTGCCTCGTCGGAAGAAAGGACGAAGAAGCGCAAGTCCAAATCCAAGGACAAGGGCCGGTCACCCGAGGATTCAGAGGAGGACAAGGATAAGGTGAAGGAGTCGAAGAAGTCGAAGAAGGAGAAGAAGGAGAAGAAAGAAAAGAAGCGAAGAAAGGAGGAGGCTGAGACTTCGGACTCGGCCAGCGTGACGGTGACGCAGCAGTCTACACCCGTGGCTTCTGCCGCAGGGACGGGAACTACAACACCCTTGGGTACAGGCACAGGCACAGGCACAGGCACATCGACGCCACGTGGGAGTAGGAACTTTGTGCGAGCGCGGTTTATTGCGCAGAAGAGGCAGGCGGTGCTTGATACCAAGGCTCTGAACCAGGTGCGTACACTGGATGATTTCTCAGCCCAGAGAGTAAAGCATACTAACAGATACTAGATTTTCATGGTCAAGGCTTGAGGAACGGATAGTTTTTCCTTGTATAGACGTCACTACTACCTACTTAGGGAGTTCGGTTTGGGATGAATACACCACATGACGGCGGTTCTTGGTCAGGGGAGAGGGCCAAGACCCGAGGGCGCGGCATCAACCGGAGTTGGTGGGCGTAGGTTCCTGATGATCACAGATCCAACATACGTCACTGATAGAAGGGGCACAAAAAGGGCAGAGCATAGCGCGTTTCAATTGCAGATCAATCAATTACTTCATATTTATTCCTACAAGCTGGATCGCTTCAACAAGTTACCCGCAACTCCTCAACCGATCTGATCTGCCGATTCCAACAATCACGACACTTGGAATCGATCTCGACAACTCTTCAGTCCATCCTCAATATTAATACATCGACTGCACGTCTCTTGAACCCTGTTTCCCGACGTCTGATGCCTCGACGACGTGCAGCTTAGGAGAGTTCCTGACGTCTAGCGTCTTGACATTATCTGTTCGACGTCTAGCGTCTTCCGTGGTGAGCCGGGGGGGGATTATTTGTTAGCGTTCTTGCCAAAGTTGCTGCGCACGAGAGCTTTTGTCAGTGACGTGCCATCAAGAGTAACGAGGTCATGTAGGGAGGGTTGGGTTTGTAACGCACTTGTGGAAGAACTGGCTAAAGATGCCGCCCTTGGCTTGCTGGTCGGACATGCTGGCGCGACGGGCAGCATTGGCCTCGCCTCCGCGCTTCTGCTCCTGCAGACTGGTGAAGGCGGGCATGAAGCCGGAGCTCTAGAAGGGGTAGTGGTTAGCTAATATGTTTCGTGTGTGTGTGTGTGTTGGGATGGGGAGAGGGATGGAAGCAGAAGGGAGAGAGAAAGAGGGCAAAAGAGACAGAAGGAGAGGAAGCTGTACCCTGCGTCGGCTGCCGGTGGGCGAGTTCTGACTGGGCTGGGGAGCTTCGGGGTTCATTGTGGTGGTGATGGTTGTGTAAGAGGCGTTGGAGAAAGTCGGAAGTTATATTAAAGGCGTTGACTTGGGTCAATGACAACGGTGGGATTTCAATTGGGAAACAATGATGAGGTTAAGCTCTAGAGACAGAAGAAAAAGGAGGGGGGGAAGAGCTGGAAAGAAGGGGACCTTAAATACATGGGGTGGTGATGATCCTGTGTTACTGTTCCTCGCTCTCTCTCTTGTCTCGGCCAGTACTAACACTAACACCACCACCACCACCATCAGGAAGCCAGCCCATCACTAAGCAACACTCCCTCACGGATCAGGGTCTTCAGGTCTCGCTTCTCGCTTCCCGCACCATCTCACGCCCTGCCCTTGCCATCCCAGTCTAAACTCCCCCAGGCAATCCGGACGGCTTCCCCCCTCCTCCAAGCTCGACCATGACTTGATATGATAGGTCCGGCACATCACACCCAGGAAACCCAAAAAAGGTGAGCGAGTCTAGGTAGGTACTTACTTCTCGCGTCCATGACCAAAGTGGCTTCACCTGACAGCCAACCACACTTCCTCGATCGCCAACCAGACTGGAGACAAACAAGGGATCCCCCCCTAAACGGAGTAAAGTGTTGGAGCTACTAGTACTCATCTGCTTGTTCTAGCTGTCATTATTCGGAAGATCGATCTCGAAAGAGAAAAAAAAAGAAACCTCCCAAGGGAAAACACACCAAGATCGAGAGGGAAAAGAGGCGATGATGGGTAGGACTCGGAAGAGTGAGGGGGGGAGGGGGGAAGCCTTGTTTCCCCTTCTCTGTTCTCTCTGACGAAGTAAGCGGGGGTGGATGGATGGCTGGATGGATGATGGATGCATCATCGCTTCAGACACACACACAAAGGGGCGTTAACTAGGGATCGTCACTCCCCTTGGCTTGGTCACGCCACCCACCCGAAAACCAGCCCTCACAAGTGACGGCTGGAGCATTACTAAAAAGCTGCCAGAAGTTGTTGCATGGACGCAAAACGCGCCTTCGTTTCCCGTGCTTCCGCGCGCGCGCCATGCCTCCATTCCCGATGCAGTGTGCCCGCAGGATGCAGCATGCAAGCGGGCATTTGGACGCGAGTTGTTTGCGGGGTACCGCTCTAGTCTACCTACTTGTATCTAAGTGTGTCTCGGATGGCGTGTAGGTAGGTATGTAGGATGAGGGCTAGCAAGGTAAGCCGGGCTGGAGCTTGTGATGGGGGTTGATTGGCGTCTTTTTATGATGATGAGAACTTGGTGGTGAGTGAGTGAGTTGAAAAGAGATGACCGAGTCATCATCAATGATGGTCTCGCAACACATCGTCGTCATCAGTTCTCGCAATGTCGAACCCATTCCGCCTGTTCTACGGCGACGACTCTCGCGGTGAAACATGTCCCCTCCGGACAGGCAGTGTATCCAGCATCTGACTGCCCGAAGCTAGATGGTCCTTAAAACTAGAAATCAACCGCAGTAACTCATTCTTTAAATCCTCGACAGATCCAGCCCCTCGCATCACCGCCTCTCCTGGTGGTCCGGGTCGTGGTGGCAGAGAACCTGGACCGATATCATATCCCGGTGGTGGCTCCGATGCTTCACCATACTCGATTTCCCGGCCATCGACGTCGGGCTCCGTTAGTAAGTCTTGTTGGTCAGGCTGTCTAGTGCTACGAAGCATGGTCTGACCGGCTTCATCTTCGTCTGGCACACTACCGACATCGAAGGGACCGTCATCCACATAGATGGATGGTTCTCTCGCCGTCGACGTCGTCGCGATTGGCTCCGAGGTATGTCGCTCCAGCTCAAACGGCGTATGCCACATGTCCGAAGCGTAGGAGGGGGCATCCGAGCCTGCCGTTGATGGTCGCAGAGGCTCCCCGAGATTATCGGGCAGACTGGCGTCGAGGTCAATGAGGCTCAGAGTTGACGCACGATTTCCCAAAACCGACGATTCTGGCGGTTGAACACTTGGACTTTGAGGTTGGGTCGGAGTAGGCTCCTCGTCACTGCCAGAAGGCTCAGTCTCTTCCGGGCCTGGTGCTCCAGTAGGAAATTTCCAGTCCAGTGTCCGACGACGTTCTGCCAGGTCTGACTGGTCCCTCGAGAGTTGCATATTTGAAGGTTTGATAGTTGACATATCGCCAAAAGGGGCCATGTCGTCACCCAGAGCAGCGTCCAGGTCAATCAGTGATTTCCTTACACCTAAAGGCTCTGGAGGGCTTTGAGAGGGTAGGTCGTCTGTCGATGGCGGTTTCCGCAGCACGTAGAAGGAACGGGAGTTGTCTTGGTAGCCAGACAAGGTACCTGGGTTAAAGACCTTTTCCAGAGGAGCCACGGGCATCCTCATGTGCGGTGGAGGTTGTCGCCGCCGCCCCGGCCGACGTTGCGGCGACGGGTTGGGCCGCGAATCGGGGCTCGTATCGTAGGCTTCCGTCACAGCTTGTATCGACTCTGAAACGGAGAGTTGGTTAAGGTCGTCCATGGTGCTAAAGTTCCATTCATCGTGGACGACGGCTGGTGAGGACTGAGGATCGGGTTCCCTCTGTGCGCCACCGGGAGAGAAGAGTGACATTCGATTACCCCCCTGGGCCTCCCACAACTTGAAAGCATGTACGAGTTTCGAGAGAGATACCGTCGGATACCTGGCATCTGTTCCGAAGATGTATGGGTGTCGTTGAATCTCTGTGATGGGGGGACGCCGAGCCGCGTTTTCTACCATGCAAGAGGCGACCAAGTCTTTCAGGGCCGGCGAGTATTGATCTCCATCCAAGCGAGGGCAGTGTTGTTTCAAGTAGTCTCCAAACCGAGAAATCTCACGGAAGGCGGCATTGGGGGGAAACCCGGAGGCAGCTTCGTAGGCCATGGACCCAAAGGCCCAAATATCAACCTCGGTGCCATATCGTAGTGCTGGGTTGAACAGCTCGGGCGCCATCCAATGCAGACTGCCTATGAATGTGCTTCTCTTGTCGAATTTGGTCTCGACGATGGCGGCCACTCCAAAGTCGCATAGCTGTACGCCTCCTGCTTCCGTGACAAGGACATTGGCGCACTTGATGTCCCTGTGAATGATGCCCTGCTTATGGACCCAGTAGATTGCCTCGGCGACCTCGCGCAGAATAGGGATAATCCACTGCTCGGGCAGGTAGCCCCTTGGCTTCATCAGAGTCGAAACGCTCCCTCCGGCACAGTACTCCGTCACCATCCACATCGTATGGCCAACCAGGAGCGCATCCACCACAATATTGATGTTCTTCGCTCCAGTGATGCTGAGAAGCTTCAGAGTTTCCACCTCCTTGAGGATAGCCCCAAACGTGTCCGCGCCGGGAACCTCAGCGTCACCAACCTCGATGTTGATGATCTTGACGGCGACGAGCGCGCCGGGCGTGGTGCCGTGGGCTTTGTACACGCGGCCAAAGCTTCCCTTCCCGATGAGCTCCGCGAGCGAATAGGGCGGTGGTTCCTTTCCAGAGTCGACGCATTCTTGCACGATCGATGCTTGCATCAGCTTCGCATCCTTGATGGCATCTTGTTTGGTACTTGAAGAGTGGGCATGGTGATTCTTGTAGGGGGTCGCCATCCCAAAGTAAAAGAAGAGAGGACAGTCCTGAGAATGTTGGAATGTTCGCAGGACCTGTTGGAAATGAAGATGAACAAAGCGTTTGAGATATTGCCAGCCCGTCGGAGTCGAGCCTATGGCTTTGCGGATAATTAACTTGTTCCGAACCCAGCCCGTTTGGACTCGACCATGGAATATCAAGGTCACACAAGAGAAATCCATTGACAGTCCAGAACTTGCTTGTGAGGACTCCATGTCCAAATTCTAGTCAAAGCATGTCATGTCTAGAACTCCTTCGTATGCGCTCATCGAGTCCCATTGAGTTGATTCGCAATATCGAGTAGGCTCCCAGTTTGTAGAGTTGGTTACCTGGGCAGCTCAGGGTCATGCTGGCAGATGATTCTATGCCTAAATCCGAGATGAGGACAGGCGCCCAATCGCAGAAAGAAGAGGCCTGGGTCGAATCGCTCATGTTCGACTTGCGTAATGGTTGCGATTGACTGGGTATGCGCCGATGTGCACCCTTGCGAGGATGAAGATTCGGGAATGTCCAACTCGGCTCCGTAGTCTTGCTCAAACGCTTGCTTGAATCAAGCTGTAGACAAGCTACATAAAATAGCTCTGGTACCCAAGTATTTGGTTTTTCATCTTTGGCTTGACGTGATGAGTATGGACAGCGTCAGATCTAGCTTTCCGGGAAGTAGAACTGGGAGTGACACGGAGGCCGGTTCCTCAACCATCGCTTGTCCTACTTCCCTCTAAGTGAGCTCTTCGAGCTGCAATTCGAAGGCTTCGCCGAGGGGGGTTGGCCTGTGATTTCAGGACTCGAGGCTCACTATTAATGCCAGCTCGCTTCACGCCATTCTTGTGGTCTTTTTTCATTGCTGTCGAGGCGTTGCTGCGTAGTGCCCTTGACGTCGATTTGAGCTTTTCAGAGGGTGGCGTATCAGTCTCAGTCATATTGTCTCGGCCATGTTTTCTCGATGTTCCACCTCGGAGGCGCTCCGTTGCTCCATTTGATGGCGACTGGTTTGGCCCAGAAGCGCCATGGTCGTCGGATGGTTCAGGGATCCAGGCCATGATGCCATTCACAACAGGATCAGCCATGGAAGGGACTGGCTTCGTTTGGCGCCTTCTCCCCGCATCGATTCGCTTGATTTGGTCCCTGAAATATCCTTCCTTTGCCTTCCAGTACTCGATATCTTGAGGTAAAGGAGTGCCGTCCTTGTTGACTGGATCTTGCCAACCACAAAACGATAACTCGTCCCGTCGAAGAACGCCAATCCCTTCCGTGCCTTGATCAAATAGGCAACGCATGGCGTAACTGACGAGTCCCTTGTATCTTTTTAGATGCTGAGAAGGGCTGCGGGAACCAGGTTCAGCATCATCGTCACTATTCCAAGTCATGGCAGAGAGGATCGAGGCCGTCGCTTGAGATGGTAGCTCCCCGACATCATCCAGATCTAGGGACTGGAGATTGGCCTCGGTGAGTGCCATGGTGATGGCGAATATCAAAGACTTTATCGAATTGTCGACGGAAACAGTGCTTGTGATTGAGATGAAGTTGAAGGATGCATCCTAATTACTAGGTAGTTCCACCAGCCGGGAAGCTTCCAGGTTTCCGAGAGGATAGCCCGGTGTGGGGGCGTTGAGCTAGCAGCAGGGGGGGGACATGCCTGTCATTAATAGGTAACAAGGTACTCCGTATAAGACAGAGAGAGCCCATGTATTATTCAAGGGCTCTCCTCCTTCTGTGCGTACCGGTATTATAGTCGGTAAAAGGCGATTTACATACCGTTCGAAATCAGGGTCCATGACCCAGGGGGGGTTAGTCTGAATGCCTTCAATAATGGCATCAACAAACCATTCACACTCATCGATCGTCAAGTTCACCATCGGAATACATCCAAGTACCGAAAGGCTTTGTCTGAATCATCCCGTTTTTAAATACCCGTTTTCGTCTAATCATGACACAACACCCTCCCCGGGCAGGGAAGCGTAATAAGGAAGTCTAGATGCCCTATCTTCCCAGACGCCACATGTTTCTCTCTCTCTCTCTCTCTCTCTCTCTCTCTCTCTCCGTAGATACTCTGACCCCCATTGGTCGTCTATTCCCTCTCCAGTCTCACCGCAGGGTTTCGCTCGATGAAGTTGAGATCCACCTTGTGGCCCAGGAGCTCACGGATGTTGGAGATCTTGTACTTGATCATGGTCGGCCGCTCCAGACTCAGACCCCAGCCAAACACCCTCATGTCCTTGGGCAGACCCATAGACTCCAACATCTCCGGCCGGAACATACCGCTGTTGCCAATCTCGACCAGCTTGCCCAGGCCCTTGTGGTAACTGAAGATCTCCATGCTGGGCTCTGTGTAGGGGTTGTAGGCAGGCTTGAACTTGAGGTCCGTGATGCCCATCTTGTTGAAGAAGATCTCCATAAACTCCATCAGGCCGCCCAGCGTGAGTCCGTAATCCGCAATCACGCCTTCCACTTGGTGGAACTCAGCCAAGTGAGTCGCATCCACTGTCTCGTTACGGAAGACACGGTCGATCGAGAAGTATCGCGCGGGGGGTGGTCGGCCGTCGGGTCCCTTCTGAGCCGCCAGCTTGTGCAGCATGGCCGTTGAGATGGCTGTGGTGTGCGTTCGCAGCACCAACTTCTGCGACTCCTCCGCCGCCCAGGGGTATCGGTAGCCAATAGATCCGAACTTGCCGTTCTGGTGCACTTCCTTGACGTTCTCCCAGTACTCCTCCGTACTTTGACCATCCTCTGCCCGGGGCCGGTCTCCCACCTTGGGGTCCGAAATGTAGAAAGTGTCCTGCAGATCACGAGCAGGGTGCTGCTGCGGCACAAAGAGGGCATCAAAGTTCCAGAACCCCGTCTCGACGAACTTGTTGGTCGGCATCTCCTCGAAGCCCATCTCGAAGAAGATCTGTCGGAACTCGTGTCGCACCTTGTTCAGGGGGTGGAGGGCGCCGGCGTTCTGGTCCGCTCCGAGGGCCTTGAAGTTGTACGGCTTGAAGTTGGCCGTCTTCCACGAGCCAGACATGATCATGTCGGCCGTCAAGTCAGTCTCCTCCTTCTGGATCTCCAGGGCGAACTTGGGGCCCTGGCTCATGTTGAAGCTAATGACCTTTTGCATCTTGATGAGCTTGCGCTTCTTGAGGTCGGTAAGGACCTTGGGCTCGTGTGTTTTCGTCTCTTTTATTTGCAAGAGCTGTGCTCGGGTGACGTCCTGGATCGACTCGGCCTAGTTGGTTTTCACAGGTTAGCATCTTACTTGCCCCTCCACCACGACCGTGGTTCATCATCACCAAGGGCAAGTACTCACAGTCGCGACGAGCTTGCCGTCCTTGCTCTTGGCAATCCACTTCTCCTTGAAAGCCTTGCCCTGGCCGACCTTGGTGACCGTCTTGTCGCCAATGGCTTGCTCCAACTCCTGGATCGACAACCCCTCCACCGCACTTCGGAGTGCCTCGAAAACTCGCGCCTCGTGGCTGCCATGCTCGGCAATCTTCTCAGCTTCAGGCTCCAGGCCAGCCTCTTCTCGGTCAATCGTCTCGTATGTGATCATAGACCGGGAAGCCAGACGGTCGAGGGCGGCCTTGATCTCCTGGAAGGCGATGGTGGGGAAGGCCTCAGCGGAGAGGAGGGGACTCTGGGCCGAGAGAGCCTGGAGAATGTGGGTGGTAAGATCCCCCGAGGGGATTGAGCTTGAGGTCGTCATGGTTGTAGGCGCTATTTCTTCCGCTCGAAGCCTTTGGGGAAAGCTGAGAAGCAAGTCGAGAGTCCACAGTTCGTTATTGTTGCTTCGTCTGAGTCACTGCGGCACCTTTCGCTGGGGTTCCTGGCAGAAATTATTCCACCTTCCCTCCCACCACACCACCCACACACACAAGGTCCGATGGCGGGGTGATTGGTACGTACCGCCCATACCCTCCCGTCCCATGCCCGCCGGACGGGCTCTGCATGCCCGAGAGTGGAGGCCGTCATAAACGGACGGTCCATCTTTCTTCCGTAGTCCCTTCGCAGCCTGCTGCTGCTGTCGGCAGTGTGTGGCCCCCTTCCGTCACATATGATCCCTGCAATCTTATCATGGCTCCGCCGCCGCGAGTCCTACCTTGTCCACCAAAAGCTCCAGCAAGACCAACTTCTTGTCCTTTCCAAGTCTTGTATAGTGTCCGAGTCTCTAGCTCTGTCAAACATCTCGCTCAGATATCCTCGTTTTATTCTTGGTCATTCATTTCAACTTTCTCTCCCATAATCACAAATTGTCTTCTCACTAGACTCGCTCATGTCCTGCACGTGCTCTTCCTAAGAGCTCCCCCCCATGCTTCTATGCAATACCGGCTCATACGCGAACGGCAGATGACGAGACCCGAGAATGAGCGATGATGCCTCGCCGAGCTCTGCGGCGCGAATTGATGCCCCCTCCATCGAGCGCTCCAGCAGCCATGTCTCCTGGGATGTTCCGCCGTCCCGGTCTAGGTCATCGCGATCGCGAGCTCAATCCCACTCGCAGCGACGTAAGAGGAGGCGAAGCAGGAGACGGCGCAATCCTGGTCTAGCGAGGAAGTTGGAGTTTATAACACATTTGCTCAAGAGTCTCGATACCCTAGTGTTTGCGGAGTTAAGCGCCCTGTATTATATGGAGTATGTCTCTCAGGTCCTTTTCCATCCTTGCGACGTGCGCTTACGAATGCTCCAACCTAGATGCTCCATGTTCCGATTTATCTTGCGATCCGTTGCCCAGTACATGTATCTCACGCCCAAGGACGACTCTTTTCCCTTTCTCATGCCCCCGAGCCGGATGCACGTCATGTTGGTCCTCATCCCCAACTTCATCTGCGTACTCCTGCATCTCTTCGGCTCT
Source organism: Fusarium robinianum (assembly GCA_013623725.1). Classification (NCBI taxonomy): domain Eukaryota; kingdom Fungi; phylum Ascomycota; class Sordariomycetes; order Hypocreales; family Nectriaceae; genus Fusarium; species Fusarium robinianum. The sequence continues at coordinate 43,746 of JABFFI010001000.1, read as the reverse complement.
CTGCCAATCGGCCCCGATTACCACCGCGGATACATGCACGGAGGATTGGTCATCGACTTCGTCGGGCAGAAACCCTCTACCTCTCGGATATATTACATCCTCGTTGACATGGCCATTCTCGCCGTCCAATGTCTCATGTTGACTGTGCATGCGGAACGGGAGCGGTTACGTCTTACACTGAAAACCTTCCGGCCCCTGATACCGGACGTGGTTCAGGAGACGGCTCCTACTTTAGAAGACCTCGACGCCGAAGAGCGTGGCGTTTCCCGTGATATGATGGCTTCGTCCGCCCTGAACGAAACAGACGACATCGAACTACAACCGATAAGGCGCGCAAGCGAGTTAGATGACGCCAACGAGCCCAGCGGGGAATCAGAGTCATTGTCGAGGGAGTCTTCTAATGAGGAATCCTCAAGGTCACATCTGTCAGACGTGTTGAGCTCAGGAAATGCGATAGTAGGAGAGTACCACGTCCTCAGCTCAGTACGCACAGCAGCTATGGACCTAGAGAGAACTGCAGCGCAATCCCTCCGCACCATCAGCTACGGAGCTACCATGGCAGCGATAGAAGCCCGTCGACGCGGTGTTAACATACCAAGTCGCCCTGTGCAAGCGAATACACCACAGTAAGAGGGAGGAATTCTCAAATGGGCGTTGGAGGTGTCAGCGGATTTAATGTGTATGATATCAACTTGAAAGCGATGTCTTGCTGTTTGACCTTATGCTACCTTCCTTCCCACGTTGCCAACGCCAGTGCCCTTGACGGAAATAATGATATCAGCCGTGTCGTCCTCAACATCCCTCAATCCCCAGCTACTCGCACCAAATGTCTTCAGGTCCCTCGCTAAGCCCACCATCTCCTCCGTCGCAAGTACCTCTCGTCCGATTCTGAGACGTCCAACATCTTCTGATCCCATGGCCATGAGGATGAGGACTGATCTAGCCGAACTCTGCGTCACACACCCGCCTTGCGCAATGGCTTCCAGCAATTGGTAGGCGCATCGTTTTCCGATGTCTTCAGGAACAATGCCACCTTGGGCCGGCACGACCACATCTGCAGAATATAGAACACCTACTGCGCTGGACTCGGCAACCAAGCTCAATCCGAAGCCGATACCGAGTCTCCTCTTGCTCCCGGCTTTGTCACCTGTGGGTGCCAGAGGCGCCTGATCGTACTGGGCAGCGACATGAATGTCGGACACGAGGGGGTTGAGGATCTCTCTCGCAGAATGGATCATACGGGCGTTATTAGAGGCGGAAACACCCGTCGAGTACGCCACACCGCGTATCCTCTTTATGCGACCAGGGCTTCGGTTGAGATGTAGGGTCTTTGGTAGCCGCACTTGACTCGCGAATCGCAGTTCCACGCATCCGCCGCCTCCCTTGCCGCCAGGTCCAGCGCAGGACCGTTGCAGCACCCTCAACTCTATGCGTGCGGGAGGGATGCCGAAAAGGCCGAAAAGGGGGAGGATAGCGGTTCGGAAAGAGTCGACGGAGATGTCGCCCGTCTCAGTTGAAGAGGTAATCACGCCAGGCCCAGAGAACCGGACGTTCATGTGCGCCTTCGAGAAAGGCGCCAGCAAACATAGAGGTAGCAAGAAGTAGCTGACGCCTCGCGCGCAAGTCACGGGGATGTTGTGCTCGATAATATCGCCATCGGAGGCTCCGAACCCAGCGATAGTGCCTGTGATCAAGCCGGGGTGGTAGGTGATGGTCGTACCGGTGTACGAAATCTGCATAGAGCTACCATTGGTGACGGCCTCGAGCAGGCGCAAGAAGGAGATTTCATGAGGGGCGAGACCAGGGTTGGTTGGCGACGTGCTTCGGATCTTGGAGATGTGAATGGGTCGGCCGGTCAGCGTCGATAGGACGAGGCGCTGGGTGAAGGACCTGTGCCCTGTGAATCGTAGGAAGTCTGGCGAGGAATCTGTCATTACGTATGTTGCTTTATTTGGGGGTATCTTAGATAGAGAGTCGCAACACTGCGAAGCCTTCAATGGCCAAGACAAAAAAAAAATATTTCTGCCGCTTAAAAAAGCGACCAGACCAACCAAAAGAGGAAAGCGGTGAATATCAGCTCCACGATAAATCTCTTATCGATAACGGCCAATCACTGCATTGTGCACCTGCCGATTGATTGAAGCTGCGAAAAAGTCGAGACGGAGATTTTATACGTCACCAGGAACTCGGCTTCATTATTCAAGGACGCCTTTTTGTCTCGAGAATGGCCGGACGGCCACTGTTTTTCGGCATTGCAAGTCGAAACGAGACAATTTGTCGATCATGTCGACTTGCGATCCGCCAACGACCGATTCAACAACGAGGAACGGCAGCATACAGCTCACAAGCATCAAAGAATGCTGTTCAACGACCAGCCGACGCCACCGTCGCCCGAAAACCGAGCAGATTTGAGCTGGGGCAATACCTCGACCGGATCAGGTCACTCCGGAAACCTAAGCAGGAAAGCGGTGACTCGTTCTCAGTCCGATTCTTCGAGCAGGACGGGACGAAGAGGACGGAGCTATCTGACGAGGACGCCTTTGGCGCATCACTGAATGAGCTCGATGGTTCTGAGCTTAAGGATGCCTTGCTGGAGATCAAAGAAGAGTTTGGTGGGAAGGATGAGAAGGACGCCTTTGACGAGGTGGTGGGTGATCTCGGGGAGGACTGGTCCGAGTTGAAGACTGTGGCCGATCTTGAGAGGCTCGTGGCCAAGATGGATGCATACAACGCGGCAATCGATGCGGAAATTGACAAGACGGGCGCAGATCTCCCCAAGGAAATATTAGAAGAACTAGATCTGGCTCTTCCCGGCTTACCAGAGATGGGAACCCTCGGGTCTCGAATATCCATTCCGCAAATTTCAGAGAAGCCGTGGACGAACAACCAGCGGAAGAAGGTCACCCGTCTAAATACCGTGCTGGCCCGCACCACGAGAGATATGCGCCGAGGAACGAAGCTCACGAACAAGACCGTCCAGGGTGTGTTCAAGGCGTACCACTCGGCGAGGCTCTCGCTAGCTCACGGCTGGAGCCACGTCCCCCTCGAGGCGTGGGATCTCCTATGGAAAGTCTTCTCCGCGGACGAGTCTATCAATATCCACCGACTATCGCACGTTGCGCTCCTAGCACGCGACATGAGTGAGGCCAAGGTCACACTCAACCCTGCCCAGCAACTATTGACGATCGAGGCCGTCTTCGTTGACGGGTGGGAGGCAAAGGCCATCGAAAACTGGAAGCGATGCATGAGCACACTAGGCGACACAAACGCCAACACCTTTCAGGAGTTCTGGGAACTGGGCGTGAGGATGTACTGCCGCGTGGGAGACCTCGAGCAGGCGCAGCGAGCCATCAACAAGCTCATTGAGCAGCAGATGGATCCACGCATTCTGATGCCCCTTATTCGAACCTGCTCCGAGCTTGGCACCGAGGAAGGCCGGGAACAGGCCTGGATGGCATATCGCCAGCTTCGAGAGCTTCTCGGCCACGACATGAACCTCTCTGACTACGACCAGGTCGTGTCCTACTTCCTGACGACCAACCAGACGGAGAATGCTCTTTACGCTTTTGTCGACATGATGACCGACGGCAAGATCGACCTCAAGAAGCAAAAGTACATGCCCTCGGTAGTCGCAAACAAGTTCTTCTTCGGAAAGTGGCTCAAGAGACTCATCGGTGCCGGAGACCTAAACGGCGCCCTGAGCGTCGTCGAGTTCATGCGGAAAAGGGGCATAGAAGCCGCCCCGATCCACCTCAACGGCCTCATCGGCGCCTGGCAGCGAGCCGGCGGCGTGGATGATCTCGAGAGGGCTGATGAGATGGCCTGGGGCATGATCGAGTCGAGACTCAACTTTGTCCAGTCTCGAAAGTCTGAACAAGGGGCCGTCAAGGCTAACCCCGTGGAGGCGTCACCCTCGGGCATGGCACCACTACCCAGGGCAACCCTCGAGACCTTCTCCCTCTTGGCCGAGAACTATCGCCTCCGCGACCTCCACGACCGTCTCCTCGGGCTCTGGGAAGCCTTCCGCGACGCCGAGATGCGCACCGACGCCTTCGTGGTCAACCAACTCCTCGAGTCGTATATCCAAGCCGGCCAGTCCAAAGAAGCTCTCAACCTCTACAACACCCTCGTCACCGAAAGGGGCGTCGTCCCAGACCCCTACACCTTCAGCGCCCTATGGAAGACCCTCGCCATAAACCGCCTACACATCGTCCCCTCTACCACCCTCCCCGCCGAAACCGAAGCCACCCGCGCCCTCTTCGCCGAGACCTTCAAGTACCAGCACGTCTTCCAGCCCGCCGGTATGGACGGCCAGCTCGCGCGCAAGATCCTCCACACGTTCCGCCGGATCCACGACCACGCCGGTCTGGTCGTCGCGCTGACCGCCCTGCGCGATGCGTTCCGCTTCCTCCCGCCCGAGACGCTCGTGCTCGAGATGGTCATGGACACGACGAAGTTGTCGTGGGACACCCCGACGCAGAGACGCCGCCTTGTCCTCGCGAAGCGTACGCTGGATCGGAGCCTCCTGGCTTGGGCAGAGGGCGACGCCTCCCGGCTTGAGGGTGAAAGTCGCGGCGAGGCGCTGTATGAGTATCTCCAAAAGCAGTATTGGCCCGCTGAGGGAGATGAGGCGGCTAAGAGGGAAGTGTTTAAGGAGGCGGCGACTCAGATGGGTGTGTACGATTTACTACGGAAGAGGAGACGCACAAACAAAAGTTGATAAGAAGGGGTGGTTTGGGATATATAATCTCCTGCAATGTCGGAATCATGTAAAATAGCAACGCGGCATAGCCTTCCCCGTTGCAAGCCTTGTATACTACCATCTATCCATCCATCCATAGATTCAGCTTCAAGTGGGAAGCTCACTTCTGAACAATGTACAACACATCTGACTCAACACCTCAATATCAAGCCCATATATATACCCCGTTCGAAAGAATCAACATGCCGGTTATTAAGGATGAAGCCTGTGAACAAGTATAATATCAACAAACAAAAAAACACAAGCTCCCCAGAAGCAACAAGGGACCGATTAAGACCCAAATTCGCAACTCTTTTTGTTTCCTTCCCCCTCCCTTTCCATAACCTCCAAAACTCCGACGCTATCCAAAATAAAAAAGATGTTATACACTATTGCTCACTCTTCATCTTCCCCTAGCGACCAGACTCCCTATGTCAGATCCATCTCGTCTTCGTTGTCCAGGCGATCTCCTACAGAGCTCAGCCCAGAGTCGTCGTCGCTGAGGTGGCCGTTCTGCTGAGGATGGGCCTGCTGTTGTGGCGCTTGTTGCTGCTGTCCGTTGATATTCTGGGTCTCGGCGTCGATACCAGTGTCAGAGACCACAGAGGCTCTACGCTTTGCGATCCATTCGTCGATAGTCGTGTCCGGGCCGCCTTCGACTTGTACCTCGCCCGCGTCGTGGCCCCGACCGAGGATGGTACCGTGGTATTTTGCATCCTCGCCTGTCTTGCTATGCTTCTTCTTAAGGGCTGTATCGGACAAAGGAGAAAACTCGTTAGCAATCGCGTCCTGACTCTTGACATCTCTGGCTACGGAGAAAACCCACCATTGAGATAATCCGTCGCGTCGGACTCCCCATCCCCGTTCCCAAACTCCATCATCTCCTTCATGCGCTGCCCAGAAAACCACCTCACAAACTCCTCCACCCCCCGCAAGTCCTCTCCGCCATGCCACTCCTCCTCGACGAGGAGGCGCTCAGGCATCAGCGCGCCGGCATCCTGAAGGGCCATGCGGACATCGACGACAGTGAAATCCGCAGAATCCCCATGGTTGTGCGCAGCGTGGTTGGCGGTGCTCTGACAGAGAAGTGAGAGGTAGCGGGCGGCGAGGTCGGTCAGGGAGTCGAGTACGGCAGGTCGCGTGGAATGGTAACCGGTCGCTCGGAGGATCTGGAGGATGGATGGCCGAAGGAGAGCGTGGAAGAGGGACGGCGGCGTCGTCATTGTGAAAAGATTGACTTTCGGCTACGCACGTACGCGTGTGCGCTGTATTCGAATTGTATGCGAAAAGAATGGTGTCGCAGAATGGCGAGGCTGTCAAGAAGCGTTGCGGGTCAGAAGTTTGGAGGTTCTAACTCTCAGCGACAATGCCGTCGTAGGCTAGAGCTTTCGAGGCTCTCGCAGCGCATATCCATCCACAAAGCGCCTGTGATTGTCGTGGTCTATGTAACCGTCGCGAAGAATCGCAAGGCTGGCGCTAGGTGTTGATGAGGTTGGAGCGTTGATGATTGCAGAGGTGGAGTGGGTTGGAGAGCTTCAAATTGTGGCTCAGCCTTGTTGGGCCCTTGTTTCGATTACGATTATGTAGGTACTCGTATTTGCCCGGGTACCAGGTATGTACAAGTGCACGGACGCCAAGTTGGTGGGTCCCACCTCCATAACGGAGGCAACCATGAACCTAGACATCAAAGTTCGGCAGGCACGAGGTACCTGTAGGTACTTAGGTACTGCCAGTCAGGTACCTATACCTGGGCCTAGAGGTAGGTCTGTGAAGCCGATAGTAGGTCTCCTCCTCCTTGTCTCTACAGTTGTCATGTCTACTCATAGGCAGTCAACATGCCATAAAAGGTCCAAGATTCTTCAGACAGCCCATTATTATTCTGTCCTTTATCCAAAATCAAGCATACCTATGACCCGATCCCCCACAGTCGTATTCATACAGTCTTCGTAGCCTCATATCGCGGGGCCTCCAATCATCACATCGTCAACTCCCCCGTCTGCTTCTCCAGTCTCGTCTCATCAGACACCCCGCTGTACGTATTGATCCAATCCAACACCTCTCTGTGCCATACAAGCGAGTTTTCGGGCTTGAGCACCCACTGTCGAAGAGGGAAAGCGTGCGTCAGTATGAGTCGCCCCCATATAACCCAGGACATGACTTACATGGTTTTCGTCGGGGAACATGACGAGCTTGCTGGCCACCCTTCGGGCCTGGAGCACGTTGAACATAGCCAATCCCTCCGAGATGGGAAGGCGATAGTCAAGTTCGTTATGAATAACCTACAACACACAAGGCTAGTCAGCAGACCAAATCAGAGACTCGGACCCGGGCTAGCTCGCATACCAATTGGGGAGTCGCCCATTCGCCTGTATGGAGCGACGGGTCCCATTTCTCATAGCCCGCGCGGTTCTCCCAGAGGGTACCGCCAAAGTCGTGCTCCGGGAAGAAGAGCTCTTCGGTGGACCACTGACTCTGTGTCGAGAAGACGCCATCATGGCATACCAACGCCTTGAACTTGCGCCCCAGATCATGGCCCTGGATCCAGTCTGAACTCTTCGTCAGCAAGACGATGACTGAATTCGCCGTCAAAGGTAAACTTACTAATCATGTAGCCGCCGTAAGAAGCGCCCAGCGCGACAGCCCGGTCTGTATCTACAAAAGGCATCTCATGCTCGATGTACTCGAAACACTTAACCAAGTCATCGTACGGAGCGCCTCCCCAGTTCTCCGCAATCGCATCGGTATGTGCCTGGCCATAACCCGTGCTGCCCGTCGGGTTAGGACAAACCACGACATAGCCTTGCTCGGCAAAGATGGCCGGGTTCCAGCGGGTGCTCCAGTCATCCGTCCATGCCGACTGTGGGCCTCCGTGGATCAGAAACGCCAGGGGGAACTTCTTGGAGGGGTCGAAATCGGAAGGGAACATCACAAGTGCATGATTTCTGTAGCCCAGAGACCCAGGGTACCAGATCTCAGAACACTGCCCCTTGGAGAGGCCAAAGGATTTGCCATTCTTGGAGCTGGTCGAAATCTCTCTGACTGCCTTGGTGTTAGGATCAAGGACAGCGTAGCATGAGCTCTCGATACGGGATTTAGTAGTGATAAGCATATGGTCACTGTCTCCCAAGAGTCGCGCCTCAACTACGCAGCCTTCTTTGTGGATCGGCTGTGGGAGCTCCTGGGCTTTCGAGGGATCAGATGGCAGCTTCCAAAGGACCATTCTCCCGTGCTCCTCGGCCGCAACGTAGAGGATCTTATCGTCCTTTCCCCATACTACCCAGTCAGGACGAAGGTCCCAGCCACCCTTACCATCTTCAGACTTGAAGAACTCGTGCACATTGCTCAAGTCGGTGACGTCAGGAACAAGAAGCAGCCTCGGTTTGTCAGACTCGTACTGCTGGTGTCTCATCCTACAGAAGGCGATCTGACGTCCATCATGGGAAAAGGCGGGCGCAAGGCTGTATCCTCGGAGGTGGCCGGTAACGACGATCTGGGGAGCAGGGGGCTTCTCAACCCACGATTCGAGGGGCACGTAGTAGAGGTCAGTCTTGGTGTTTCTGGCAGGATTCAGGTTAGGATCCTTGGAGACGAAGGTGATGCCTGACTTTGAAATGTCGAAATCACCAGCTCCGCCAAAGGGGGGGACAGGGCAGCTCAAGCGGGTACCGGCGAGGAGGTTGATGAGGTTGGACCCCTCGAGCTTCCACGTCGTATCCTTCTTGGCTAGGACACCATAAAAAAGTGAGTTCTGGTTCTGGCTGCACCAGGTATCCCAGTGCCGAACAAATAGGCCAGTGTAAATCTTGGCTGAAGTGTATGTTTTGGGGTCGGCGGCAGGCCAATACATGTCTCCGTCCGGAGTCGCCAAGGCGGAGCAGCAGAAGGCAACTTTGTTGTCTGAGAGAGCCTTGACCTTGGGGTTCGATATGATTCCAGCGAAGCAATGGATCATTTTTTCTCTAAAATGGTTCATGCAAGGTCAGTTGATATGCATGCAGACGACCTATGGCCCCTGGAGAAACGTAGAGACAAGGAGTGTTTGCCTCTCGCTTCCTTGGGCCGCTGCAATCCACTTACCCCGACGACTTATCGAATACATGTTGGCCATAGAGCATCGAACACCCATTCTCGCTCGGCTTGATGAAGCCAATTTCATGTTCGCCGAGCCAGAAGGGTTCACCGGCGGCGAGATCTTCGGAGATGAGGTGAGAAGAGCCGTCCTTGATGCTGAGGACACGAATCTGGGACGATTTCGTGTGGGATTCGAACGAATACGATGAGATCTTGAAAAGCCGCGCTCAAGTCAGCTTCCGTGTCATTTGCAGCAGAGGCCATTTGCTCAGACGCACCGTGTAAAGGATAAGCTCGCCGGTGGAATTGGGAACGCCGGTCGAGCGGCGTGGAGCCGAGAGCAGCACCTCGGGGGTGAACCGGGTGGCTTGTCTCGTCATCATAAGAGTTGGGACGCGACAACGATGGTGAGGGTTAGGATGATTCTGACACGAGGAGGCGATTAAAAAGAATAAGGGCGGGGGAAGTGTTGGAAATGGAGGAGGGTAGGTTGCGTTGTGCGAGAAGAATGTGGTTTGTCTGTCCGGGCGGTATGTGGGTGAGGATGGTCAGGTCGGGTGGGAAGATCCAGGAAGGCGCAAAGCAGGCGAGGGACCTTTAGGTTTTAGGTAATGGGCAGGACGGGAGTTATGTAGTATCACTTTCAAGTACCTACCTACCTACAAGGGAGAGTGAGATTCTTGGTCAGCTAGTTCTTCACCTCAAGTCCGTGTTGGTTTCAATTCCTTATTCTCCCTCCAGGGCTGTCTTCCCATAATATGATACGTCTCAACCTGCTCTCCGTCTCCTCTTTCTCCTCATCTCTCCTCCATCCTCCCCCCCAGTCTGCCCGCTCGGCCCCTCTCTTCCGACCCCCCCTCAAGGTTGGTCTCCACCCCATCAATGCTAGGTAGGTACCGACGCACATCTGGGTAGGTGCTTCGTGCTGTAGGTACCTCCTATCTTGGTGGGAGACACTGCGGGACGGGAGGCTTCCAGCTGAGGCGGGAGCTGGTGTGGGGCGCGTTAATTAGCTCGTTCTTAGACCAGAGTGGTTGGTTGACTTTCATGTGTTGATGATGACGAGTTGTAAAGGTACTGACATAAGTAGATTAGTAGTTATACTAGGTAGGTACCTATGTAGAGCATCAAGAACAGTAGCTCAGCCGTATACAGTGCATCTTGTACAGGTGAATTCGAACAACATCGCCCCAGGGTCAAGTTTCAATCATCAATTGAATTTCTGACTCGCGAGTCTTCTGTCAACCCCAACCTCTTCAAAGCCTGTGTCCGCATCGCGTGCTCAGCCGCAACCGACCATGCTAGCGCCATCTCAACCCCAGACAACCAAGCCTGATGCTAGACGGACGTCATCACGATATGGGCTAGGTTGTATTATCCTCGATGACCCTGTAGGCACGGGACTCCAGTTCCAGGATGAGCAGATGTTTCAGCCATGGGGTTTTCAAAATAGGACCACAGGCCCAACTCCTACATTATTCCAAACGTCGTGTGATCGATCAGCTACCAAATTAGTCAACTCGTCCAATGCTTCTGGATCATGTCGTGGCAGGAAATCCCAGTTTGTTCCACTATACGAAAGCAAAAACGCTAACATCCTCTCCATCATGTTCACCATCGAACGCCAGCCATAAGCCATTCATGACATCAACCCAATCTCTTTAGTAGCCCAGACGCCCAGTCGCAATTCCTGTCTACAACGAATCAATCGTTGCCGACCATCTACTTCCGCTGCGCACCAAAGTTCGTCCGTTTCTTACTCGTCGCCGTGTCGTTCTCGCTATCTTCGTGGTCCTTTCTCTTGAGCTTACTCGCATTCTTGCCTGCTGCTGCTGAACCTGGTGTCGCATGGTTCGAGCCGCCGTCTCGGAACGCTGCTGATGACGGTGTCGCATGGGAAGCTGGCGTTGACCCTCCCGATCCCGGAGCGATTCCCTCCTGTTCCAAAAAATTATTAGCGGCCATGTCCCCCCTAATTGTCACCACGACTTAATCGTACCAAGTTGTTGGGTCGGTATGAGATCGAGGATCGAGAAAACACCCGATTCTGTTCCGCTGTGCCGGCTTTTCGTCGCTGAGCGGCCGCACCGCTTGTCCCTTTCATATAGTTGTCGAATCCCGTGATGATATTGCCGCTAGGCGTGCTGTCTAAATACGCAGTCTCCTTCTGGCCGATACTATCCTCCACTTGCGTCTTCCACAACTGTTAGCAGTGACGTGACAAGCATCTGGCAGAGTCGCACCCACCAGGCGTCTCTCGAGGAGCCTGCGCTTGTCAACTAGGTCCCGCACCCGGGCCTGCGCTTTCTTATACTCAGACATCGTCGCTGGGCCCGCCCCAGGTCCAGCCATTCTTCCCAGCTTTGCTCTCTGGAATACACTTTCTTCCTTGATTCGCGTCCTTCTTATCGATCAAGCGGATTGTGTAGAATCGGCCAGATGTTATTTAGTCGCTTCGTTTCGGCTTGTATGGCGTTGCAAAAAAATTGCGTGGATGGATAGGTACGAAGTAGTGTTGGATGAAATGAAGATTAGATTAATTCAAGACGAGGAATCTCGGTTTGCGATTGACCCCCCAAGGCTTACGTCAGAACCCGCCGCGCTTAATATCGGAATCCAACTAGATGTGGGGCAAGTTCCATCGCGCTTGTGCGCACGCTCCCACGCATGAGCATGAACATTGATATAAGCGCGAGGTGGATTTGAATGCTTGCTGAGGCCAATCTGCCATGCCATAGAAGTAACAGGTCTTAGCTACTAATCCAGATTGATACTTCATCTCTTCATTATTCTGGGTAACTAGTTATTCGCTTTTTCTTACCGTCCCAATTCCAAGTGTACCTCTTCCCAACCCTGGTATACAGAACAAAAAGCCCGAGCAAGAAAAAAGATGATGCATCAGGTTGTGAGAGCCCTCTCATGGCAACTAATCTGCTCCAATTGAAAAGGGCATCAAAGATCTCTTCTCTCCGCCATACTCTCGCGTTCTTAGTCCTTTAGATGAAAACTTTCCAGACTTGTGCGCGTGCCGAAGCTGACCTTGCGACGACCTCCAGCATTGAAGGCAGTCATGGGCCATTAGTCTCTCACTTCGTCTCATCAGACAACTTCTCAGTCTCAGATTTGGCGAGCAGGGTGCGGGATTCATCTTCAGAAGCATCAACTGACTTTCCCTGGGCTCGAGGCGGCGGGGAAGCTGAAGAGCTATTCCGCCGTCGGTCGCTTGGTTCTCCACGCCTGGTTGGTGAGCCAGACCTACGCCGGCGAGGGCTTGTACGCCTCTTACGACGGCGATTATCCTCAACTTCTGAGGAGTCTCTACGTCCACCTCGTCTCCGACTCCATTTTCCAGAAGATGCACTCCGGCTGCGATTCCGACTCCGACTCCGGCTGCGACTGTGACTGCGACTCCGGCTGCGGCTGCGGCTGCGACTATCGCTGAGGCTTCGAGTTCTGGTACGGCTGCGGCTCAGACTTCGACCTCGACCACGGCTACGGCTTCGAGACTCCGAGGTTTTTCTTGATCTTGAAGATGAGACGCTTGTAGAGTATCGCCTCCGACGGTCCACTGATCTGCTCCTCGAGGAAGAGTATCTCCTCCTTTTGGGGGTTGGAGAGCGTCTGTCAGACGACGACGAGCGGGATCGACGGGCCCTGGACCCCCGGTCATCACGCGTGTCAGCCGGGCGCCGATAGGTATCCCCTCCTTTTGATCTTGATCGTTTGCGATTGTCTCTCTGAGCACCTGGCGATTGGCGACGGCGTCGACTCTCTGATCGGTCGGCGCTCCGAGAAGCACTGCGACCTCGCGAGCCCGATCGAGAAGATGCCGCATCTGAAGCAGGAGAGTTGCGGTCTCGCCGTCGACCCCTAGCGGCACGGCCTCCGCCCCGTCTTCCTCGTGGGACGTAACTATCGCGGCCGTACGAGTCACGCGAGTCGCGGTATCGAGGCCCTGGAGAGCGTGACCTGTCGGCGCCTCTCCTAAAACCACCTCTTCCTCGAGTATTAAAGTCGCGGTCGCCTCGTCGTCCTTGCCAATTATCTCCGCGACCGGCCCCCCGATCTCGGCGGTCGCGCTCTTTGAGGTCAGCAACCTCTCGATCTCGCCGGTCCCATTCGTCGCGTCTCCGTCTCGCATCTTCGGCAGCACGGTCGGCTTCGATCTGAAGAATACTGTTAGAACATAGTCTGTGGGCGTAGGTAGGTGGGTGGCCTAGCTAAATAAGTACCTTCTCCTGTATGAGCTCAAGTTTCTTCGCCTCCAAGAGCTCCTTTGGGACGCCTTGGGGGCTTGACTGAGCACTCAGCAGTAGTTTCCATAAGTCTTTGCAGAACCCAGCCGTATCCTTGTCCAGGAAGCCCGTCAGTTGTATCTGGAGAGACTTGATGTCCGGCTGTCAACAACCTTGTTAGCAACGCGGGTCAACAGACAGGAACAGGGCCGCCGTACGTATCGTGGACCTTCAATCAGGTTGAAGCAAAGCTCAATCACAACATCGTCTTCGCTGCCCAAAATTTCGGAAATCTTGCTGGCGATCCACCTGCGAAAACCGAGGTCAGTCATTGGGAGCAACAGAGGGAAAAGTGAGGGTGGGAGCTGCGGACTTCTTCATGACCTGCAGGTTGACTTTTTGCATGTCAACCTTTTGGCTGAACTCAGGGGGAAACTTGGTCGACTTCAAGAGTCGCGCGTCTACCCCAGTCGCCATGTTGGGCCAAATCGCGGTCTCAATGTCAATCTGATCGCAACGCGTCGCTCTGGGGGGGAAAAAAAGTGAATGGAAGAAGAAAAAGTGACGTCGCCGACGCAGGTGCACGTCTTGGTTGACCAGATGGGGAGCCTTCAGTGCCGAGTGGGCGCACGGGCCAATTGTTTTTGTCTGAGGCAGCATCCCTTGGTCGTCTAGGTGGCTGCCGCGGGTGGTCTGCTGGAGCTCCAAGGGGTACGTACCAACCCTCTGTGGGCCCCAAAAATCACTGAAACCACCTACAACGAGCAAACTGGAAGCTTGGATGGACCTACGTCTCCAACAGCGTCACCAACCACAGCCTAGACTACCTTACTATCACCTCTTATCTATTGAAGTGGCCTTGCTTTCATCCACATCCTCATTGTGAATAATATCACCTCTCAGGATGAATACGCTCCATGCGCCGACGGTGCCCTCTGGGGAGACGAGCTCCTCTGTCGTCAACGGCAATGCGGGGCCTTTGAGCTTCGGTGAGCTCCAGCGAAAGAAAGACAATATCGAGGCAGAACTGAAGGCGCTGGGTGGTGTTCTTGATTCTGTATATCCTCACCCCGGCTGGTTTCCCCTACGTGCTTTCGTTTGCTGACCGAGAATCAGCATGGCGTAGACATGAACACGCCTCTTCTCACACGAGACGGATTTCCTCGTGCAGACATCGATGTTGCCCAAAGTAATGCCTACTCAGATCCGGACCATTGGTTCACAGGCATATGAGTCTGTTCAGCTAACTGGTCTCAGTCCGGACAACCAGAGCACAAATTATACGTTTGCGAAATGACTATTCGAATCTCATGAATCACATTGAGAAGTTTCTACATGAACATTTTGCGAACCTTGACGACGCCGAAACCGAGCCGGCCCCAGGTTCGAGAACGACTCAGCCAGTCTTGCCAGACTCCCTCCCCGAGCCATTGGAACCGCCATTTGCCAAAGTCAACACGGTCACCGCAGGCAGTCCGGCAGAAAGTGCTGGTCTGAAACCGGGCGACGAGATTCGCAATTTCGGCTACGTCAATCGAGCAAACCACGACAACCTCAGGAAGGTCGCTGAGTGCGTGCAAGGAAATGAAGGTGTACGTGATGATGTCGTTGTCTTCTGCCTTGGGTACGCAAACTAATATTGCATCAGAGCAACATTTTTATCAGGGTTTCACGACCGGCAGGCGTGGCACGGCGAGAAGAGTTGCGGTTGACTCTAACTCCGAGAAAGGATTGGGGTGGTCGAGGAATGTTGGGTTGTCACATTCTGCCGCTGTCGGGGTGATTCAGCTTTGCCCCTCGTCACTTTCTGGTAGCCTCAAGCGCGCCAGGCAAACTGGGCTCACGTAATTACTACTCTCGCTATTAGGTATGGATACCTTAGGTTATGTAGGTAGGTAGGCAACGGAGCGGAAAGGAGCCTACTTGGGAATTATTGGGCGCCAAGAACCTTGGGCGACAAGAATGGAAACAGATGCCAAGAGAGCACCAGGACCTACAGATTCTGGTTTGGGCGCCAATAGTGATGACAAAGGGAGAAGGGCTCAAAGCATTACCAACCACTCAAAAATAAAAGCAATCGGTCTTGATGTATACTCCAACAATCCGTCTTCACGTGGGTAGTTTCCTTCCAGCCAGTGCTTTGCGAGTTAGGCACCAACAGAACAATGGCATTGTTAGAGAGCATGCCGAACGCAACGCAAATGCATTGTGTGCTGTTGCTACGTCTTGAGGAAAATGGTATGATCAGCCAAGAAGGGAGCACAGCGCGTTGCCAGTCTGGTGTTTGGAGGTTGATCTATCAGTTCCAGGTTCGTCGATAAAGCCCCAGTGCGCCTTAGAACAACAACCTCTCTGGGCCTACCTCTTTTGAAATGGACAGGCGGGATGATAGTGTTGGGGCCAAGGCAGCTCAAGGCCCCTTGGGCCATTACTAAGCAGCCTAGTCAGTGCCTAGCACCTAGCAACGGTGCACCAACGAACGATAAGCAAACACTTAAAGCAGACGTCCATGTACTCAGATTGTCAGATCACACAAAGTCAAGGCGAACTCTGCCTTAGTAGGCACCACTGCCTTGACAATGCTGACTAAAAATGATTAATAATATTGGGTATCGGGGCAGAGAGAGTCACTCGACGGTAGATATCATGACAACGAGACTGGAGAAAAAAAAGAGGCCTGGTCACCTTAGAAGCTCAGCCTGGTGGTTGGTGCCAACAGACCGCCCAATAAAAAAAAAAAGTCGCCTCACATAACCCGGGTAGTGTGAAGGAAAAGGAAAAAATCACCCCTATTAGGCACCCACCACCTGGACAGGTACCTAGGTCCTCAGCAAGTAGAGACAGGCGGAGCAGTCGGACAGCGAACTAGAAGCGTGAGCTCCCGAGAAAACTCCAGCGGTGCCCAATGACGAGAGTGGAATGTTCCAGGCGGTGACGGTGATAGCAGGCCATGGTGACGCTGGCAGCCTTCCGCCGTCATGGATCCGTGCTGCAACATCACGTGCAGGCAGCCCACCTAGGGGCGACTGAATTTTTCGCTTAAGGCCCTTCCCTGCCCAAAGAGTTCCCCGCCGCCTTCAAAACATCAGGTTGACCAGCTCTCTCAAGTTCGTCAATCACGTCGTACCCACCTCCCAGCGACTCTCTTCAGGTATTTAGGGTCCCTCTCCTCCGCCCGTTTTCCGAATCTTGCACGACGCCCGCTTCCTTCGATCGAGCCTCTTTGCGCCGTCCCGACCGCTTTTGCACAAGCTAACTCCCGCACCCTCCAGCACCCCGCTTGTTTACATCCTCCCGCAACCGCCGCTGGAATATCAAGACCACACGTCAGAATGGCTGAGCAGCAGACTCCTACCTTCAAGCTCGTGCTTGTCGGCGATGGTGGTACCGGAAAGGTGTGTAGGATCCACGGCTCGGACGCCTCTTCTTTGCGATGTCGTCGATGATCGCTCGAGATTCATCACCCCACCAGTTGGCCCCGTTGAGAGGCCAACAAGAACAAAGACCCTTGAGGCAACAACGCTAACCGCCATCTCCGCGACTTAACAGACCACCTTCGTCAAGCGACACTTGACTGGTGAATTCGAGAAGAAGTACATGGCCACCCTCGGTGTCGAGGTTCACCCTCTTGGCTTCACCACCGTAAGTCCTCAAGACCCCACGTACAGTATGTGCAGTGCAGTGTAGTGCGGGGTACTAATTCATTCCAGAACTTCGGCCAGATTCAGTTCGATGTGTGGGATACCGCCGGTCAGGAGAAGTTCGGTGGTCTTCGTGACGGTTACTACATCAACGGCCAGTGCGGTATCATCATGTTCGATGTCACCTCCCGCATCACCTACAAGAACGTCCCCAACTGGCACCGTATGTCGAACCTCCTATACGATTTCCGCAATGCCCCCTACTTACCGAATCCATCGCAGGTGATCTCGTCCGAGTTTGCGAGAACATTCCCATCGTTCTCTGCGGTAACAAGGTCGACGTGAAGGAGCGCAAGGTCAAGGCCAAGACCATCACCTTCCACCGAAAGAAGAACCTCCAGTACTACGACATCTCTGCCAAGTCTAACTACAACTTCGAGAAGCCCTTCCTCTGGCTCGCCCGCAAGCTCGTCGGCAACCCTCAGCTCGTACGTAACTCTCGTTGTCCCACGACATGCGTCATTGGGGATGGAGATGCTGACTATCGCTACTATAGGAATTCGTCGCTGCCCCTGCTCTTGCTCCCCCTACTGCCCAGGTCGACGAGAAGCTCATGGAGGAGTACCGAAAGGAGATGGATGTCGCCGCCAACATGCCCCTGCCTGGCGAGCTTTCCGACGACGATCTGTAAATGACTCGCGCGGTCACGGAATACTTTTGTTGAGGAGGATACTGTCATGCGCCAGAGGGAACGGTGCGTGGGCAGTGTTTGAGGATGGCACATAGGCAGCCGGAATGACCATTTATGAGATAAGGGGCGAAAGCCCTGGAGTTACAGTAGCGTGATTATGGACGGCAGGAAAAGGCTGCTGCCGTGCCTCTCTTCAGGTAGAAGGGACGGTATCACTGTGGAGAGCAGTGTCATATTTAGTTTAGCTAGACTTCCTTCAGAACAACACCCAAGGCCGGGTTTGCGTGGCTTGGCTAAGACAACATTTGCATACCCCGGGCAAGACATGTGTGAATATGCGAATGTGTGAGGCAGCAAGGAGTACATGGTGGGCTAGGGGAATAAACTTGTGCTGGGTAAACAAACCTACGTTCTGTGCTATCTAGATATCGACAGCCCACACTGACGACGGGAGTCGGGGCATGGTAGGTGTTGAGTTCCAGCAAGACATGGCGATACGAACTAGCCATGTCTTCTCCCTCCCTCTAGTTGGTTGGCGGACAGAATCCCTCCACCTTCGGCTGCGGGAGGAATCTTGATCGAGGCGCTTGGCTATTACTTCATAAACCGATTTGTTCTAACTTGTTCTAACTCCCGATATCACATCGGCAGCTTGTTGCCACAACCTTCCTCGGCGGGTCCTCCACGATATTGCCATGTCAATATGTACGCTATACTCCTGCACATGTAGATTGGACGGTTTCCGCCAGCCGGCCAACCACGATCAGGGACGACCATTAAGGCCATGAAGGGGATAATCTACCGACATACACAGCAGGTGGTATTGCAGCCGCCGAGAAAGGTGGCCCGGACCAAGATGCAGGAGATCGGATCTCATTTACCACGGGTCCCAAACCTATCCTACCCTGTACGACCGGGAAGCGCCTCACAAGCTTGCAGGAATGTCTCGCCCAGAGACGACGAAGTGAACAAATTGTCTTGGCTTTGTGCAATTCACTGCAGCCACAGTGACGTGACTGCATTGTCAACAAAATGCGACTTTAAGTGGTGCCCCGGGGATCCCCGTTGGTTCTGTTCCGAGAACATCCTCAGGCCTCTGGTGGTTTTTCTTTTGATGGCTGCCGTCGGAGATGGGATGCAGCAGCCTCAGGCGATAGGTAATTCGCCCCTCTCGAGCCCGCCGAGCGCCTCCGGGCGATGAGTTTCGCGCGCGAGAGGATCGTTGTGCATGGAATAAAGACAGGAGTTCCCATCTGGAACGTAGATGGGTCAAGGCACTATAGTTGAGATAGGCAAGGACCGTGGCAGCAGGGGTTCAGATGATGGGAAGAATGAATTCGAGATTAGACTTGGCGCCGTGGTCTCTGGAGAACTAGCTGAATGGGATGGGATGGCGCGCAGAACACCCCTGGAGCTGGCGCATGCAGCCACTTAATGAAGCAGGGGTCGTGAACATGGCCATTAAAAAGGCCCCCGGAATCATTAAAGCCGTTCATTGACGCGTGGGGCGGGAGGGGAATGGGTTAGAAATCCGAAACCTGGATGGAGGGAGAGGAGATGAATGAATACGTACGAAGCAAGTTGAATTTCTTTTTTCATTCTTTTCCCTTTCTTCGCCGGTCCCTCCCCTACATAGTACATCTCCAGTGTCAATAAGCGCTCATATTCCCTAGCGGGTCGGAGATCACGAGCATGGTCGAGATGCAAGTGATGAGCTGCAAGTGTGGGCGGACGATCATTTGACGCCTTATTTTTCAGCTCAACGGCAGATGGGCATTGTGATTCGAGTGGTGTGTTTATGGCGGGCGGTAATACTTGCAGAAGATGAAGATGTGAAGGGAGGCGGATGTAAGGCATAAAGGTTGGCGATGCTTTTTTCTTGTATCAATTGCATTATGAGGAAAAGGGTTGCCACGCGTTTTCATCAAAGCGCGTATTTGTTCGGTTGCGGGGATGCATTTGGAAAACCAAAACATTAATAACCGATGGGTCGAGTTAAAATCTCGTATCGCCCCAAAACATCGAATCACAGTTTGGTCAAAAAAACAACAACAACAAAACAACAATACAGCACAGCACAAGCGCGACATAGATGGGTACCCAAGGTTGGAGGCATGCAAGGCACAAGCACGATGTATTTTTTTTTTCTCTCTCTCTCTCTCTCTCCCTCTGTTGCCATTTGCTACAGCCGCAGCGAGCTTTTATAGAAAAAGGCACAGAGGGCTTACTCTGATTGACCAACGGAATTATAACAAGTACTCCGTTAAGAATAGAGAGAAAAAAAAAAGGTCATCGAAATGAACTGGGAATAAAATCCGAGGCGCAAGACTCTAGAAGAATACGGATAAAGTCATTAAAGTTGCAGGGCGAAAAAAAAAAAAGGCTGGAGGTTGGGCGGCACTTTTTACAGCGCATAGGCGCAGAACACGGATGTTATTTGCCCATCCCATCACAGGGGTTATGTATTGTCGATAATAAATACAGGGGGCACGTGCAACGCGTGTCAACATGGTTTCCTGATTGGGATACGGTAACGCCAGGCGCGTGCTAGGACTGGCTAGAGCCAGGGCTAAAAAAAAAAAAAAACGCGGAGTCTTAGCAGCCCAGAGGGGGGGGTCGTTAGCCACATATGGGCCTTGGAAGAGGGAAGGGACGATGACCAGGCCGCCTCGTTTTTAGCAGCTGCCCATTTGACTGGCATTCCTCTTTCCACGGTTCCACGTCCACGCTTCACGTCCCCACGTCCACGACTTGACTTCATCACGATTACTTCCACCTTTCTCCTTCATCTCTTCTTCTTCCTCCCTCCCATACCATACTATACCATTCGCCTACCGTTCGCACGACCTCTCGCCTCCTCTCGCCACGTCTTGTCGTCGCTCCTCCCTCGCCCTCTCCTCCTCTTTGACCGCCTCCCAGTAATGCCTCTGTCGATCCAATAAGGCCATCTTCATCTTCCTCTCTCCTCTTCCGACCATGGCCACCGCTTCTCCCAACCCCTCGTTCGTCGCGGCGCCGGACAACCAAGCGGCCTCGTCTCTGGGCCACCATGAGCCCTCGGTCACGCCTCGGAGCCTCCCTCCTCTCGCCGATGCCGCCACCGCCACCACGACTCCCCGGCCAACCCCAGAGACAGAGAAGCACCCCAAGGGAAAGCGAAAAAGAACTGCGTATGTTGAAAGCTACATGCTGCCGGGATGGAATCGCCGATGAGTTGCCGAATATGAACTAATCCGGGATCAATTGGGCGTCACAGGGCAAAGGACAAGATGATTCTTGAAGAAGCGTATAGCAACAACCCGAAACCGGACAAGCAGGCGCGTCTCGAAATTGTCCAGCGTGTATCGTTGAACGAGAAGGAAGTCCAGGTGAGTCTTGATAATGCGATTTCGGCATTACATACCTCTCAGCCTCGTCCACCTCGATTGCCAACTCTTGTCTCTGCAATGTGCCGCGCGTAGCCTCAATGGCCTTCCGAAACAATTGACTGACACTATATATTTCTCAAAGATCTGGTTTCAAAACCGAAGACAAAATGATAGACGAAAAGCCCGTCCTCTCTCCCCACAGGAGATAGCCGCACTCCGATATGGAGGCATGCATGTTATCCCTCCCGACCCAATCACGAATGCAACCCCAAGGAAACCCGAAAAGACCTTCCCACCGTCCGACCCCGCTAGTTCTCGAGTGATAGATCATACTGCACCCTCGCCTAGCCCTCTCAACCACACACCGTCCGTCTCACGAACTCACTCGGACATTATCAACACCACCCCGATCCACAACAGCCAGGAGCGCCATCCCCATCCTCACCCTATCCTCACCCCCAAGAATCCGGAACCCTCCCTATCCCAGGATTCGCAAGATGGTCCCCATCCGCTGTCGAGCTCTGTGTCGAGCTCTGTTGGATATCTTGCCAACAGATGGAATCTTGGCAGTTCCTTTTCGACACCGCCCACGCTAGGGCGCGACGGCGACGACTCCTTTAGGTATGCCATTCAACTTGGACTAGTCGAGTCTACAGGTAGCTAACATGATGTCAGATTCGAGCCTTTTCCACCCTCCTCGTGCACCTCTGATGGCTCCCATATTCACAGCCAGTCCCAATCTAAAGTCCGTCTGTCTCTGTCCCTGGAAGGAAAGGCGGAGTTGGTCTCCAACAACCAAGCATCTCCAAGCCGTAATGCTCCTCCCAGACCGTCTTCCACCACTCCTAGCCTCCCACAAGCAAGGCAACGAAGTCTACAACGTAGCCACAGTGCTCTCCCCAGCATTACTCTTCCCCCTATCTCAACCCTGACCAATTCTCTGCCGCCAAGACTCATGCGCGGCCGATCTCGTGATGTGCATGCCTGGGAATCCTGCGCGGATGCGGAGAACCGCGATGAGCTCACGGCCCAGGCGGAGCATGAGTCTAACGGCTCTGCTATTGCTGCCATTAGCCTCCTTCGGTCGTCGAGCTCAGTCTTGCAGCCGAGCAGTGCGAAACGCAATGCTCCAATGACGAAACCTCACCGGCCTCACCATGCCAAAAAGGCTAGGCTCAGTCGCAGCGCCTCGAGCAGTACGCGTTTGGAGACGGACTTGCAAGAGGAGGATCGGCCTGATAAAGAATTTGGAAAGGTCAAGGTTTCAATGCTGGTTTCTCCATCCGGTGACTCGGATAAGGAGAACTGGAGCCCAGATGAGGATGGCAACCCCCTGGATCTCTACCACCGAAGGCATCTGCCCCCTCCCCCCCCGGCGCCTCCCAAATTCCAGAACCCCCGGCGTTTGGGAAGGGTTCTCCAAGAACAAAGGAGCCCCAATCTCCTCACGACCCGCGCCAACACACTGCCGCCTCGACGGCCATTGACTAAGGAGGGGGTGGAGATTTTTGAAGACACCCTCAAATTACCCCCCCCTGGCCGTGAAGACGAGGTTGACGACAGATTCGTGACGGATTCGGATAGCCCTAGCAAGAAGCCTGTTCTGGAATGTGCAGCGGGCCTCCTTTCCTTGAGCCAGGGCGCGTGGCGATAGTGGCTGAAATCGCCATAAGCCACGAGTGCGATCGTATCTCGAGGCATTACTGATATGCCCGGTAGGATGTATCAGGTTTTGAATGACGCGACGCGATTCGCGAACGCTGTTCTGTATACCCCCCCAGAGAGGGAGAATGTATCACATTAGTGCAACCAGCTGCTATTATTGTGTTCGCGGCCTTGTGTATGGTGCTTCGTCGTTGTTTGGGTTCAGGACAGGTAGGGGGTTGGTTGGTTTTACGGCCAGGCTGGATCCATTTAGATATTTGTATTCGCACCGCCAAGACTGCTTGGATCTGTATTGCACTATCCTTGGCTCCAGGAACGAAAATGGAAAAGAAGAGGTGTTTGGCTAAGGAACTCTGATTACCGTGTCTGTCTAGGAACTGTTGAGTTTTGAAACAAGGCTTCCTTCTGATGGCCGCGTATTGAGCGCTGAATACAACTACATTCAAATAGCTACTCGGTACTCTGTTACATGTATCGTGTGATGGAGGAAGAATGTCTACATGCATGCACGCCAGTGAAAGCGATACACATGTACTTGTTCGAGTTGGGGGCGCTCAACGTATTTTGGACCACAGAACTAGTTTCTTGTATAAATCGTCATAAACTCATCAACCACGGGGCCTTTCCATTCGTCGGGCTTCCATGTCTCACATCTCTGTGGACGAATGAGCGTTCGCCGCCAATCGTCATCTATCTAGGTACAAACGTACGGACTATCGAATATCTAATAACTGAGACATGTGGACTTGGTAACGTCCGAGGCCACTGTCCGTCTTCCAACCAATTCCCACCAATCCCGACCATGTGACTAGCAAGATGTGTATCCTCAGCCCCTTGGTAGGAGTCTCCCGGAGACGACACAATGTAATGAAGAAGCGCTTCATATTCAAAACACCTCAAACGCCGCACAAGCAAAGTAAGAAAAATAAAATAAAATAGACTCACACACCCGCCCATAAGAAATATTGCCTCTTGGCTTAGAGACCGAGCAGACTCATCTGGCGACGAATAGGACTCGCGCTCGCGCTGCCCTCCTCACTGGCATAGCACGCACTGTCCGTGTCGATATCCCAGCCAATATCATCTTCCTCTCCGTCCTTCGCGCCATCAGCGCCGAAGGGCTTCTGTGCTGCGGCGCGCACATTCCAGCGAAGAGTGCGGCTCACGCTGTCAAACCACTCATTGTCGGTACGTGTCACTGTGGGGAAAGGGTATTGCGAGGCAGTGATGGTAACATGGTCGCCCTGACAGAGCTCAAGGCGACCTTTGCCGTCGAAAGCGCAATACGCAGTGGCCCGGGAATTGCGGGGGATTGAAACCCGGAGTGCCATGGTATCGGAGAGGACCATGGGCCGGAAGGACAGGGTGTGTGGGCAGATAGGAGTTAGGAGGATGGCTGGAATATCGGGGTGAACGAGGGAGCCCCCAGCCGAAAGAGAGTAGGCCGTGGAGCCGGTCGGGGTTGAGAAGATGCAGCCGTCAGCCTGAACGACGGTGAGGAGCTCGTCGTCACCGTATAGTTCAAGGTTGGAGACATATGGCGAAGGCCCTCGATCGATGACAAGCTCATTGAGCACTTCGAACTGTTCTCCATCCTCAGGGTGTGGCGTATCGAGGGCGCCGGGGCCTTTCCCACCACGGTAGACGGTACATGTGAAGCGCATGCGAAGGTTGATCTTCATTCCATCATCACCCATGACGCGATTGAGATGTTCCTTGTACTTTTCAAACTCGAACGTCGTCATGAAGCCGAGACTCCCGAGACTGAAGGAGAGGACTGGGGGAACGATCCTCTGGAAAAGCCACGAGGTGAAGAGAACGGTTCCATCGCCGCCGAGGGTGAGGACAAGGTCAAACTTCTCAGGCTGACTCCAACATAGATCCGGGGTCCAATACTTGAGCATATGTCGGAAACGGGGATTCTCGGCGAGCAGGCCGGCGCCGTCGAAGCGTCGGGATTTGCGCAGTTTGGCGTCGACATAGACATTGACGCCGAGGTCGGAGCCGTACCGCGGGGTGCCCATGAGCCATGCGGCAAGTTCACGAGTGAGATGGACGAGCTGGTTGTCTCGGGCCTTTGTGACAATCATGACGTTCCGAACAGCACGCTTGATGGGACGTCGCTGCAACTGTTTGGAAACCTCGCGCACGCCCGTCGCGGTAGCGACCAAGCGCGAGTGTGACATGGAGACATCATTCTTGATTTCTTCAAGAACCTTGCCGATGTCGACGGATTCAGCAAAACGCTGGTGATAGAAGCAAGGCGATTGAAGCGTTGGGGGCAAAACGGCAGGGAAATCGCTAGGCGGATTGGTGCTGTCGGACGTTGTGGGAAACGGCCGAGCAGTCGGGGGAGGGAGTGTGGGAGTGGAAGTGAGAGTAGGAGTGGGAGCGGACGGCGTGGGATCTAGGCGGGATTTGGCGAGATCGTGGAGTGTATCAGTCAGGGTCTTGCACGAGGCCGTGGTAGTGGCGTCCATTTCAACGCCCGAATCGTTCGAGACAACCGAGTCAGACGAGGCCGATGAAGTAGTTTGTTGGAACGGAGACTGTGACTCGGTTCCGTTGTATGCAGAGAGCATGCTGTTGAGCGAGAACGGGGGTGAGAGGGCAAGTGCGCCGGGCTTTTTGGGTCGGGAAACGGAGGTCAAGACCTTGGTGAGTTGCTTGCGATGCTGAGTTTGGGGGTCGGAAGACAACATTGAAGAAGAGAGTTGAGACGACGAGGTAGATGATTTCGCCAACGCGGCAGTGGTGGAAGAAGAGGACGACAACGAGCCCAAGGATCCACCGGCTTCTTGAGGGGCAACGAGAGGCGATTGTGTGAGAGGCGTTGAGGAATTCAACTGCGGGTCTAGAGTTGGGTCGAGTGACGACGGCAACGAGGGGGTCGACGGGGAAGACATTGTTCTTGAATTGTTGTCAGAGCTAGTTGTTCCCAGTGTTGCTTCTCTCGTCTTGCTCTCGTTGCGACGCTCAACGGGGTTCTTATTAAGAACGAAAGACGAAGGAGCAGAAAGGGGAGTCGAATAGCAACCGCTTTCCTGGGGACTGCCAAGAAGCGAGTGGAGAGCCGTGGGCGATACAGCGCAGAGCACGCCTGTCATTTTCCCGCTCCTGGTGGAGGAGAATGGACTAGAACTTGGAGGGGACGACGGAATTGGTGGGCGGGATGGAGGCGCCCAGTCTTTCCTTTTTGGCCGAGAAATTGTCAGAGCAAGGGACCGAAAACGAGTCAGAAGGAAAAAGGAAAAAGGAATAAATTGGGGGGATTCAATGCAGGAAGCACGCGATGTCTTGTTATTGGGAGGTTTTCGAGAGAAAAGGTTTTCACAGCTTTCTTGCCAAACTGGCTGGTCAGAGAGAGTGTTTCCTTTGTCTTGTTCCGTCCTTCGGCGATAGGAAGTTCAACTCCCCTCGCAGTAAAGTCCGAAAGGTGTCCAATGGCGGAGTTCAGCGGAATCAAGCGGATACCGAAATGGCAATGGTAATGACAAAGTGTGTCTGCGGCTGCGGCTACGTAGCACCGATCAATCTCGCTCCGGGCGAAACCCACCAGGGGCAAGTCGACAGGGGAGAAGTATACGTAGTAGGCAGATGACGTTGGAGTCGGGTTTCGCCTTTGGTCACTTCGTTGTTCCTTTACCTTCGTTGTCGCCCAGCTTCGCTTACGGTGATATCTTGTGATTTCTCTCGATGGTGCGCACTAGGAATGAAGCAATCACCGACTTTTGGGTGATTGTTGGTCGACAATGGCTTCCACGATATTAATAGATGCTTCCCAAGAAAACCGTCTCGGCACGGCGCTAGGGCGGTTGTCCAATTGGATGAATACTCACCCACTATCTGTGCTGCCTGCAAATCGAGAATTCGATTTGTGCTCCCCCGTGACGACTGATAATTAGAGCCCGTCAGAATCCCAGTCCCTTGCGGGGGTGCCGCACCGCATGCAGAGATGCACAGGGGCCAGGTAAGGGTGGCAAAGGCGTTCCAGGATCGCAAGAGCCGAGCTGAGCAGAGGCGTCCCCCGCGATTGGCGGTGGTTGTGATGAGAAGTCTTAGGCGCAGAAACCCAGGGCGCACGTGGGTGACAGTGCAATTGGTATCCAGCACCAAGACACTGGGATAGACGAGATGCAGGGCTAAGAATCCTGCCTGACCGTTTTCAAAGACTGATAGGTCTTTTAACGGGCGGTTGCTGGCGTGTGTTGGCCCTCGAAATCGGAGCCTGTTGGTCGCAGGGATAACTGCGAAACTTGGATGGCGGGTGCCAGCCCGGAACCTTCGAACCGATCCGAGAGGGCCACGCAAAGTCTGGGAAGGCCAAGGGCAATACCAAATTAGAGAGAGAGCCACCGACGAAGCAAAGCAACGGGGATGCCTGGTCACAGGATGCAGCACGCGAGGGGGGGGCACGTAGCGCAACCTGGTAACCACTCCCACAATCGCAAGCTGCAGGGCGCAGAATGCAATGCCGATGCAAGATGGGAAAAGACGCAACCCTTCGACGACCAGCGTGGAAGTTCTAAAGCAAGGCGTGCGAGGCGCAGCAACGGACGGAAAGCGCGCAAATGGAGGCACAATCTCGATCGCTATCGAGGAGATCGAAAAAGAGCGGTAGCGGCTGGGATAGGAGGAATCCGACCAGCGGTGCCGAGGTAGGTAGGATGATATGACAATGCCTGCGTCCTCCTTTTGTTGGTGGAGAGGAGGTGGTGGAGGAGGAGGAGGAGGACAATGGATGTCTAATTAAGATGGGAAATAATGGGTGGAGGTGAAGAGAATGGAAGGATCCGGTTGTGCTTGCCAAAGTTCGATGAGCATCATTTCGCTTTCCTTCCTCGAGTGTGAATGGAAGGCTTTAATACTTCCGAAGAGGTAGGTAGGTAGGTGCATAGGATCCGGCTCTTGCCCTTTCGCCCCTGCCTGCCCCTTGGACGTTGATCGTTACTTCCGTTCGGTCCCCAGGAGTGCCCAGGGCAATAGCTGGCCCCGTAGCCCCTTCCAAGTACCAGGCTGGGATGCAAGAGGTCATCCACAATGCCCGGGCATCGAGTAATCGTTGTGGGTGAGTCTGCCGCAACCGATGCAAGACAAGGGTCCGGGCCGGTGTCATCGCGGCCACCGTCTTTGACGAGTGGATCTCGGTTCGGTTCACTCAACGTTTGGTAACGGCTTTTCAGGTGTCGGGTCCCATGTTCCACGCACCTGCATTGGGTTAGTGCTAGTATTGGGACTTCTTGTTCTTGTTCTTCCCAGCATTTATGCACCCCTCTTGGGTCCATCAACTCTGGGATAACGGGGAACAAGTATGCATGAATTTAGATCCCTACCTACTAGTTGAACACCAACTGCCTTTTCTTTCACGGAGGCCTGTTGCATGTCGTGTCTCGGCTGTGGTTGCAAAGATAGGTTTCAGTTGCCGCCAAGCGGACCACAGAGATCACTAGTTGAGTAACTCGAGTATCTCTTTGATCCTGACCCATGAATGCAACCCCCGATGGTCGCGCATGGCCGTGGTGATAGGTTATGGTGAAGTCTCATATAACTCAGGCTCCAATACAATAGTCGTCTCCCCCGTCTTGGGTTGAAGGGATGAGGCTTTTTGAAGATTTGGTTACAGCGAACACAACACAACATGCGAAACAAACGGATTCTATGGGACACATTGCTCACAGCGGCGCTTCTGCTCTCGCAGTTTCGTGATGCCCCGTTTCACCGACGCACCTTCAATCTCGCTAATAGATGCAACACGAACGCCTTCGTAGCCTGGTAACAAATTTGTGAGGAAGGAATTATATTTCTGCTGAATTCGTGGGATTATTCTCATTATGGCGTTGCGATGCCATGCTGAAGACAGTTGTGTTGGAATAGTTGACGGTCGTTGTCGGGGCTGAGCAGGTTTAGGGGCAATGGTGAAACACATACCGATTTGTCAACCCCAAGTGTTGTTTTACCAACCCGCTGGCAGATACTAGGTCTGTTCCGTGTTTGAGGCGCTCACTTACCCCTCGGCGCTTGCTCTCCTTGTCTGGCAAACTCCTTGGCTCCTAGTTTTGGGACCGCCCAGAGAGCCGTCTCAGCCAGCAACCCCTAGTTTGACCATTCTCGCCTCCTGGCTGTGCAGGCGGAAGTAACACAGTCGGCGTTCCGAGAGACGAAGCCCTGGGGTTGGCTCTTGAGTTGGCGATGCGAGCGAAGGTAAAGGCAAAGGCAAAGGCGGTAGCCTAAGCCTTATTCTCTTAAAGAAGTGCAGGCATGTCTTTCATTTCCAGTATAGGTCCTCCGCCACCTTGGCCTCCATAATCGAACGCATGAACTGCTTCATGCTCTTTGATTCGAGGCCGTCACCAGACATGGCCGTGTCCAATCCTGGCTTTTGATGCTCGGAGCAGATGCGTTGCCCCAGGTCGAGAACTTTAGTCCACTCATCCGCCGAGAAGGAGCCTTCACTCTCCAACAAGAGAAGCTCGTCATGGGAAGTGAACCCGAGGACGTGGACAGATCTCGCCCTGTCGATTTCCACAGCAGATGGATCAACGATGAAGCTGTTATTGTCATCATTTGAGATGGCGATAAGTGTTGCCGCAGCAATGGCCTTGAGTGGGATAGCGGCGCTGAGAAGTCCTAGGATGGCTGTGTGAAGTAGTGCAGGCATGATGGCGAGATTCTGGCAGCCTGTGTTAGCAATACTGTTGACGAGGGAGGCATCCGAATTTGATCTCACAGTTTGGGCCTGAGTTATCTTGGCGTTAACATAAGCATTCTCAGGTGACTCGGCAACTTGGAGGGTGATCTGGATCACAGAGCGAGGGAAATCTCGGATGGGAATGAGCTGTCGAAGAGCAGCCTGCAAGATGGACTCAAGCTGCCGCTCACGGGTGCCTATGGGGGAACTGTTAGTTTCTCACGCCTTTCTCATTCATTGATGTGTTCTATGCTCTTACCTCCTACACCAGCAGCAGGTCGGACGACGACATCCACGAGAGCCTCAAACGCGTTCTCATCTCGCCTTTGCGCTTCAACGGGGCCGTTGACGGCGGCAATTACAGCATAGCCCCCATGTGAGAAGTGAGCAGAACCATCAGATTTGGGAAGATGCGAAAGTTCCGCGACGGGCTCAGAGGAGATAGCCATTGCTTGGGTTGGGTGGTGGTGGTGGTGGTGGTGGTGGTGATATCGGGTGGATTCTGATACAGGCGAACTGGGAAAATTTCCAAGGTTCCTTTCGCGTAACCAACTAGGTACCTATAAAGGCATCCTTCAGAGCTTAGGTTGAGGCGTCCACGGTTGGTTCGAGTCTGGGCGCAGGTGGCGTTCGCCCCGCGCTGTACGGGCTCCGAACCTACAGAGCTGTACGTAGGTTCCTAGAGGTGGGTAGGTAGGTGCCACCTAGGTAGGTAGTGGGGCTGCCCGCAAGCTGAGGTGATGACAAACTTCCAGTGCCACAGCCTGGATGTTTACTGGTTCGTACTTTCCTGCAGCGCATCACCACCTCAGAAAAGCATCCAACTCTCTTCAACCTCACCACCCGCCTTCGTCGTTCCAGCTGTAACCCTCAGAAAAACAAAATGGCATCGTCACAGCCAACACCAGTGTCTAGCCAGGCGCCCGAAATATCCAACCTCAAAGACAAGATCCCTAAACTCGAACCTCGAAGGCGACGCTTAGCATCTGGGAATCCAACTCCCGTCCCCGAGACGCCCGCGCTACCCCCACCACCCGACACGTCCAGTTGGACTTACAAGATCCCCTCACGCAGAATCCTCTCCAAGAAAGACCACGAGATATTCCTTGCTTCGCCTACCTATGGCCTTATTACAGCCTGGGTTTTCGGACTGGCTGAGTCGGTGGTCGACACCCCTTGCTCGGCTGTCCGAGAAGGCGAGTTGAGCGACCTCGTCAAGACCATCATCAACATCCTGGATGAGGCGGAGCAGCTCGTGTCCAAATCACCCCCGGACGAACAAGGCGGCTCTCGTTTCGGAAACAAGGCGTTTCGAGGCTTTCTCGACCTGGCACGGCAAGAATGTACGGAATGGCACCGACGTTTGGGTGTGGAAAACGAAGAAGCCGTTGCTGAAATGTCCACATATCTATGCCAGTCTTTCGGCAATGGTAACCGAATTGACTACGGGTCTGGACACGAGCTCAACTTTATGATTTGGCTTCTCTGCCTGTATCAGCTGGGTCTACTGAAGACAACCGACTTTAAGCCCGTGATCCTCCGGGTCTTCGATCGCTACCTTTCAGTGATGCGAGTCATCCAGATGACCTATTACCTCGAACCTGCTGGATCCCATGGTGTTTGGGGACTAGACGACTACCAGTTCCTACCGTTTCTCTTCGGTGCTTCGCAACTCCTGCATCACCCATACATTACCCCACGAGCCATCCACCAAGACCTCACGTTGGAAGAGTTCGGCGCTGAGTACATGTATCTGGGCCAGGTTAGCTTTGTGAATAGCACCAAGACTGTCAAAGGTCTGCGATGGCACAGTCCAATGCTGGACGATATTTCGTCGGCAAAGTCCTGGACCAAGATTGACGGAGGCATGCGCCGCATGTTCGTCGCGGAAGTATTAGGCAAACTACCAGTCATGCAACATTTCCTCTTTGGGTCATTGGTACCGGCGGCAGACGGCATGAGTGAGGAGGATGGAGCTGCCGACGATGAGGACGAGGTTGAGCACGACGCGAATTGCCACACTACTCAGGCGCACAAGGCCACTGGCTGGGGTGATTGCTGTGGCATCAAGGTCCCGAGCAGCATTGCGGCGGCCCAGGAGATGAAGAAGAGGGGCGCGGGGCAAGGCCTTCGCAGAATCCCCTTCGATTGAGGTCTTCCTCTGCAGTAAGGGTCTCGCTACAGAGTGTGGGGGTTCTAGAAGCTTGGTAAGGCCTGACTCCGTTCAACTCGAGCTTATGTCACTGAAATTATGACGTGGTTCTGTTGTTTCAACGACTGACCACGGGCGGTGATCTCAGCTGGGGGGGTGAAGGGACAGAGCGCAAGCAACGGGGCGATAGAACGCTAACGCGCTTAAAGGGTGCTCAGCTTTGCATCAAGGCGGCCGCTTGGGACGAGGCGAAACGACGAGAATCGGCATTCGGCACATGGTTATTTCGTCTGGCTCGACCCATCTGGTGTCTGAAGTGGGCCAAACATGGATCGGCCGTCTACACCAATAAAGCGCCGCTCGTATAAGGATCCTAGTTGGAGACAGCTAAGCAAAGGACATGAGGTCAACGAGACGTTGAAACTAGGATCGTGGCTGAGCTCGTAAACACGAGAAATCAACTGCCCGTTGCGCTGAATCCAGTTGCTGAAGAGTAGTTTGCGTTGACAGTTCCATCGCATTGCTTCCTTCGTGGTTTCATCCAATATACCCATTACGCGGCATCCCTGGCCATCAGAAATACCTATATTACCTCGTCTGTGACATGAAGATGGGAAAAGCTTCATCGATGTGCACACATATATTGTGAAGAACGACGTATCACAACTAACATGCAGGATCCTTGTTATGCCTTCGGACTCTAGTTGAAGATCTCGACCAACAACGAACAAGAGTTATTGGGCACAGCAACGCTTTTTTACCTCAGGGCAGAACTGGATGGAATAGCCTCCTCTCTGGTTTCTCGTCCTACTTCAGAACCCCTTATCAAGTCAAGCCATGGCTTTCAACATACGAGCTTTCGCGCACCAACTTTGTGCTCTGATCCACAAGAACTTTCTTGTTGCAGTTGTCAGGAAACCTATTGGGTTCCTCCTATCCATCTATGGTTTCCCACTCGCCATCCTCGCCGTCCTCGCTTCCATTCCCTCGTTTCTCTCCTCTTCGAACGGCTTCGGCATCGCGTCTCC
This sequence comes from Fusarium robinianum, assembly GCA_013623725.1. Classification (NCBI taxonomy): domain Eukaryota; kingdom Fungi; phylum Ascomycota; class Sordariomycetes; order Hypocreales; family Nectriaceae; genus Fusarium; species Fusarium robinianum. The sequence goes on along the minus strand of JABFFI010001000.1, from coordinate 11,466 downwards.
CGTCCCGATCAAGAACTTCGCCGACACTGTCCAAGGCAAACTAGTTGTCGTGAAGTCGACCTACCTTGGGCCGGATGTTGACCGCGTTATCAACACGTTCACAAAACCCCTCGACAAAGACAAGATCTTGTTTCTTGACGATGAGTCCTATCTGTCGTCGGTGTGCTTGGCGAATCTGCGAGGAGTTAGCGACTGTCATGCCGCAGTTACGTTTATCGACTCGCCCCTAACGAAGGGGGAGGTGAAGAACAGCCAGAGCTCGAACCACACTTGGCAATATACTATCCGCGCGGACCCGGCTCGAGATGACATCCATTTCAATGTCAAGGTGCACAAGACCGACCAGGAAAACCTCTATCTACCCCTGCAGCTCGCGATCAACAACGCCATCACCAACTCGACCGCCGTGCCGGAGGTGTTTCTGTTCACGCCGGAGACACAAGAAAAGCAGGATTCGATAGATCAGAAGGATGCAGTTCAACTCATCGGACAGGTCTACGTCTTTGCCCTTTTCGCCTGCTACTTCGTCATCATCTACCGCTTTACCGGCCTGATTACAGTGGAGAGGGAGTCCGGAATGTCACAGCTCGTTGATGCTATGGGCGGTGGTAGTTCATCGACTGCTCGAGTCATCAGTTGGCTGATTGTTTTTGACGTGCTCTGTCTACCTTGTTTTGCGGCATTCGGCGCTTTGTATGGGCGTCTAATGTTCCCGACTTCGAGCCTCAGCGTCATCATAGGTTGGCAAATATTGCTGGGTCTGGCTGTCAACAGCTCGACTGTCTTTGCTGCCGCCTTCTTCACCAAGGCGCGCGTCTCGGCCATTTATGTCATCGGCATGTTTCTTCTCCTCTCGGTTGCGGCCCAGATCTACAGCTTTCAACTGCACCCCAAGCCGGAGTTCTCAGGGGTAATCATTTTGTCGCTCCTCTTCCCGAGCTCGAACCACGTCTTCTTCACCCAGCAGATGTGTCTGTGGGAGCTCAGTGGCAAGAGTGCGGTTCTCGACAAGCTCCCTCTTGAGGACGCTGGCATCAACTCCGAGTCCTACAACGTCACGCAGCAGATGATGCTCGGCTTTCTTGGCCTGCAAATCGTCTTCTATCCTATTGCGGCTATTGTTGTCGAGAATTTCATGCACGGCATTGACTTCCGTAAGAGATCCTTTTCACGAAATACTGCTGCCGTTGAGGGAGTTGTTGCTGCGACCTTTGACTTGAAGAAGCGATTCGTTCCCAACTTTCTGGAACGTATGTTCTGCTGTGGTCGAAGGCGCCCGGTGACGGCCGTCGATGGAGTAAGCATTCAGGGGCATAGGGGCCAGATACTATGTCTCGTTGGCCCGAATGGCTCTGGGAAGACCACGTCTTTGCACATGATGTCTGGATTCATCACGCCCACTGAAGGATCAGTGAGGCTAGACGCTCTCCCTTCGCAGATTGGGTTGTGTCCCCAACGAAACACCCTCTGGGATGAGCTCACTGTTCTAGAGCATGTCCGCCTGTGGAACCAAATCAAGTCAAAGCGACACTCATCGGATGAACTTGACGAACTCATCAAAGCTTGCGATCTGGACTTGAAGCGACATAGCCAAGCTAGGACCCTCAGCGGCGGACAGAAGCGTAAGCTTCAGCTTGCGTGTATGTTTGTAGGCGACTCCTCCGTGTGCCTCATCGACGAATGCACATCTGGCCTAGATCCTCTCTCGCGACGGGTCATCTGGGAGATCCTGCTCCAGCAGCGATCCAAACGCAGCATCATCTTGACAACTCACTTTCTCGACGAAGTCGACGTGCTCGCCGACCATATCGTCATCTTGTCCAAGGGCAAGGTCCGATGTCAAGGGGCGGCCGCCGAGCTTAAGAATCTTTACGGGGGCGGATACAAGGTCTTCGCTCCTCTGTCTGCCTCGGGGCTCAATATCCCTTTCCCCTCGACGACGCACCAAGATAGACTCGTCTACACAACCCCGGACTCTCGTGCAGCTGCGGACTTGTGTTCTGTGCTAGATTCAAAGGGCATCAAAAATGTCTCCCTTTCCGGGCCGCAGGTCGAGGATGTTTTTCTCCAGGTTGCGGATGAGCCAGAACTCGAAACCGACAAGAGCTCACCGACAGCCATCCAGTCTGACTTTGAGATGACTTCAGGCCAGGTGACCTCTTTTTGGACTCAGGTGAGGATTCTCCTCAGAAAACGCTTCACTGTTCTTCGGAGGTTCTGGTGGCCGTATCTCTACGTCCTGGCTCTCCCCCTTATCATCACGCCCAACATGAAAGACCTTCTCAAGGAATATGAGCAACCTTCTTGCGCAACTATCAGGCCGGAGCTGTATCCACCAAAGGCCCCTACGTTCTCTTGGACGAAAACCTGCGAAGAATGGGGTTGCGATACTGTCGCTCTGGCGCCGCCCTCGGCAAATAAGACGCTGTACAACATCGTCAAGAAAGGGTATCAGGAAGTCGCACAGGTTGACCCGACTCTATATGGGGGCTTCCCAGTGGTTCTTGACGATAGGAAGGAGTTTCTTGAGTACATTTCTGGCCACACGGCGGCGGGATCTGGTGGTGTGTTTATGGGTTCCGGTAAAGAAGCACCAGTGCTGGCTTGTCGCCTGTACTCATATGGTGCCCCTGCTGGTTCACTGATGATGAATCTATGGAGTCAGATGGAGGGAGACGTGGAGATCATATCTTCACAAGAGGGCTTCGCTAGGACGCGACGTGTGAGTGCTCCCCTCCTTGAAGACGTTGAGATGCAAGCGAATCATGCTAACACGTTCAGTCTGCGAACAACATTGGCGTCGTCTATGTCATCTTCTTCACTCTCGTCCAGGCAATCTATCCCGCTGCCTTTGTTCTCTACCCGGCCATCGAGAAGGCACGAAAAGTCCGGGCTCTGGAGTATGCCAACGGAGTACGTCGAGGACCTCTCTGGGTTGCTTATGGTGCATTCGACTTCCTCTTCGCTTTGGCCATATCTGTGGGAGTGACCGCCGTCATCAGCACGCAGTTGACTTGGAATGGCCCAATCTGGGTCATGCTGCCTATCCTAGCGCTCTATGGATTAGCAGCTATCCTTCTAGGCTATGTGATTTCGCACTTCGTCTCTGGCCCTTTGAAGTCATTCATTGCCATGGCCGGTGTCAGCGCGGTTATGTACGCCATTGCCGCGATATCTTTCGCAGTAAGTAGTTAACTGTTGTCTTTTCTTTGGTCGAAGGATATCTTCTAACAGGAACAGGTCGGGTCTGGCTACTCTGATGCTGCCCAAATGGACAAGTTGACACTAGGCATCACGTTCGGGGTGTATCTTGTCCTCCCTATCGGAAATGTCTTCAGGGCAATGCTCATCGGCCTCAACGTCCTCGAAGTTGGTTGCAAGGACGGAGAACCCACACCAGCAGCCTCTATCTACGGCTACGGAGGCCCAATCCTGTACCTCGTGCTTCAAGTTATAGTACTTCTCCTCGTCATTATATGGATCGAAGGTGACATTGCTCTGTTCCGTCGGAAGGGAAGTAGTGCCACTATCCTCGACGCTGAAAAGAGTGTCCGAACAGTAGCAAGCGATGAAGTCCAGGAAGAAGAGATCAGGGCCGAGAACAGCGAATCTGACCTCCTTCGGGCTCTTCATCTGAGCAAATCCTTTGGATCTAACAAGGCGGTGGACGACGTTACCTTTGGACTGCCTCAGAGCGACGTAATGGCTCTGATAGGACCCAACGGCGCTGGAAAGTCGACTCTAGTCAATATGATTCAGTCCGAGCTCGCAGCAGATAATGGAAAGGTGCTACTGCGAGGCGAAGACGCCAGGACTCGTTCCGCGCAGAAATACCTAGGAGGTCCGTCCAACCATCAAGACTCCTTCTCATCCCCCATGAACAAGTCCCAGCTGACCACACATCACAGTCTGTCCCCAACACGACGCCCTCGACCTCCTCAGCACACGAGACCACCTCTCCTTCTACGCGCGCATCAAAGGCATCAAAGATGTAAAACGCAACGTCGACCACATCATGGCCCGCCTCGACCTCACCCCCCACGCTCACACACTCGCCTCCAAGCTCTCGGGCGGAAACAAGAGAAAACTCAGCCTCGCCATCGCACTGATGGGCAAACCCCCCGTCCTCGTACTCGACGAGCCCACCTCGGCCATGGACGCCGTCGCCAAGCGCGCATTCTGGAAGATCATCCAGGAGATAACCCCCAACCGCTCCCTCCTCCTTACCGTGAGAAACCAGCCTAGAACCCCCCCATTTCCCCATACCATGCTAACGGAAAGCCATTAGACACACAGCATGGAAGAAGCAGATACCCTCGCCACCCGCACCGCCATCATCTCCAAGCGCCTCCTCGCCGTCGGCACCACCCAGGCCCTCCGCAAGCGCTACAGCAACGTCTACTACGTGAACCTCCTCCTCGCCACGGCCCCGACCTCGACGCCCGCCGAGATGGAGCGCGTCCGCGAGTGGCTCCTTGCTGCACTTCCCAGCGCCCAGCTCGAGCGAGACATGCTCGGTGGCCAAGTGCGCTTCACAATCCCTGGCTCAAGCCCCGTCACCCAAGCTATAGAGCGTCTGGAGCGTTCAAAGCAAGAGGCTGGTGTGGAGTACTACTCTATTGGCGGAGCGACTCTTGAGAGAGTGTTTCTGAGCGTGGTGAGGAAGAACCATGTCCAAGAGGAAGACGGGGCTGAGGGGAAGAGCCTTTTAAGACGACTGAGGCTTGGGTAAACGATGTGGGAGGAAGAAGTGTATAGATAGGGGATGGTTGAACGTGGTTAGTCAAATTAAGTACCAAAAATATCTAGGACATTGGTGTGACGAAGAATGTTATGGTTCACATAGCATATTCACTTCCGTAGTAATCTGAAAAAGGGAGTTCATAACGAGAGCATTTTTGCGGTTTTGAAACATCGTCAATTCGATGCTGGCTTTGTGGACTAGGCTATGTCCCCCGGCCAGAAGGATCTGCTATCTAGCATTATTTGTCGCACAAAGCGCCCTCACATAGTGGTAAATTCCACACTATTGGTACTCCTCGCTCAAATATCATAAACATGTTTATCGTTTTGTCCTGTCGTCATTGTTCCTGAGATGCCAGCAACATGCTTTTGTTGCGAGTGAAGCCTTCCGTGACGCCATCCGTGATCGTGTAAATCATTTGTGTGAAAAAGTGACTGGCAGCCGCCCTCAAGGTATCTTGCGCAGAAATGAGAATCGAAACATCCGGGATCAATGGGTACGCGGTAACCGCGTAGAGAGAGAAAGTAGAAAAGAAACAGACAAGAGACAAAAGAAAACCCAATGGGAAAATACGGTCCAAGTTGGTGGACGTCAATGAATGGACAGTGTCTCTAGATGTCGAGAAACACGGGTCTTTGCTCCGGCATCGGCCCTGTTTCATCGCAGTGCTGTGACAACGATACTAGAGGGTGACGACGTCGGTTTGCTGAATGGATGTCGATGAGCATTTCAACAAGGGCCTCGGCATCCTGATGAATACTCGCCAACTCCGTAGTGCTAGAACCAACGCCCAGCTGGCTTCCGTCAGCCCTGGGCTTTCGGTATGCTGCAAAGACGATACCCCGATCAGCCTTTCCAGGCTTCGTTGACGAGATCGATGAACTCCTAGAGAACTGGCCCGTGTAAAAGGAGCACGCATAGCCTCGAGCAAACTCGTCGCACTGGGCCTCCTGATTTCGGTATTCAATCCAGCCCGGGGACCGTATAATTTGGCCATGAACAGCAGCCGAGATCTGGAATGGCGTCTTTACGTTGTCGAGACCGTAGGCAGCCAGCAAGCGCCCGGCCATACTTTTAGGGGGCCCGCCCGAGAAGTCAGAGTCGACTGAGGCAGTGTCGCCGCTTTCCGGCTCCGATGTGAGAAACCCAGTGCGGTCGGGCCAGAGGTTGACGACATAGACAAGATCGAAATTGTATCGTTTGGCGATCCTGGCAGCCTCAAAAACAGCAGCTATTGCCGGTCGACTTGCGTATGGTGGGGTGAGGGTAAGGAGAGATTGGCGAGGAGATTCGGCCGAGGAACTGTTGATCGAAGGAGCTGGAGTGGCATCGGGGCACTCGGGTCCAGATTCGGCAATGTCGTCGTCGCTCAGATTTAGGAAGTCGTTGAAGTCGGGCTCCCGCAGTGTTGAGCTGCTGAGTGACAGCCGACTGGTTGATGGCGCCAGACTGGATTGGCTGAAGGCTCTTCGAAGGGGGCGCTGCTCCAATGTCTCGTCAAGGTGGCGGCGGATGTCACTGTAGACAGCCTTGTTGAGGAAGTCGATAGATTTGGACTCTCTCAACTGCGAGTCCAGAACGGGACAGAGCTCCGGTGAAGGGCCTGGTGTAGGCGGGCTCCGATGAGGAAGATCGGGAAGCTTCTTGTTAAGAAAGTGCTGTGAGTGGCGGAGATCCTCATCATCATCCGAAGCGGGAGGAGTGTCAAGCCGTCGAGCGCTAACTTGGGAATTCCGCTGTGAGTGAGTGTGCTGAGTAAGTGTGGTTGCGGACTCGAAGGATGACTTGGCGACGTAGGTAGGGGTTGGAGACATGTCTCCGTTGTGAGTGGGAGGGCGTGGGAACTGAAATCCATCGGGGCTATCCAGCAGGGGCTCGGCCTTTTGATATCGGAGACCCCTTGAAGGTGAACCCTGCGGCTGAGAGAAATCGAGGGTGTAGGTGGTGTCCTCGGTCATGCCCTGGGCTATGCGTTGAGGCGAGGGAGGCCCTAGGAAAGACTGGACTCTGCTGGCAGGCTGCTTAAAGCTCAACTCGTCTCGAGCGGCCATGCGGGAGGCCTTGGGACGGATGAACGAGGGTGAAGGGAACTGAGGTTCCGAAACGGAAGGAGTAGCTGGGACCACGGGCTCGCTCGACTCGGTAGCAGCAGCCGAAGTCTTTTTCTTGGCGAAGAACCGCGGGATGCGGTCGAACCCATTGGCCATCTTGAGCCTTGATAAGAATCAAGAGACGACGTTGCGCGTAGTACCTAGCGATATGGTGTCAGAATACATACAGACTAAAATGTTTCCCTCCCAGGTTGGAGATGTGTGAGAGGGGGAAGCCTAGTGATCGTCACGTACCAGGTCTGATGTGATGACTGTGAACTTGAGAAAGGTAAAGGGCGAAGTGAGGTATACGTGAACGAGCACGTTCGAAGTGAATCAGAGACGGGTGTCAGGGGACCTTTGCATCGGCGAAAAACAAAGCGAGACACCTCGGACTGGAATCTTGGAAACGAGCTGGCTCGGAGGTAATCTCGACGTTTGAGAGCGGGAGTGGCCGTATCGAGGCGAGTATGTGACCAGACAACAGATAGGTGATGGACTGCTGTATGGTAAAGGGGAAGATGTAGAAGCACGGAATCAGAGACCCGAACTCGAGAGTCGTTTGCGAGAAGGGTTTTGTGGTGGCACAGGATGACGATCGGATCGGATGCGATGCTTGTTGAGAGAAGCCAGATACTGCTTGCTTGCTTGCTACAGTACAGTTCCTCCCGGATCCTTATGTCGCATGCGTTCTGTTGTGTTCTTGGACCTTTGCTTCCGCTCTGCTGTGTCGTGATTCTGTGCGTATTGGGTGTAGGTGTATGTGTATGTGTGCGTGTGTGTGTGTGTGTGTTGTAAGTGGGAGTGGGAGTTGGAGGTGAGAAGGAGGTCAGAGGTGGAGAGCGTTCGCTCTAGGTCTGTACCAGGTGTGCAAGCAGTCGCCAGGATTGAATTGGGACAATTGAAGCGGTTGTACGGCAGGCGCAATAGAAGCGAGTGAACGACGGGAGGGAAGGTTGGTCGCACTAGGCAAGAGTCACCGAGAAGCGGGATTGATTGCTCTTGCTCGGGGGGGCAACTGCTATCGAGAGCTCGGAAGGAACGGTGGCGGTTGAGGCAGGTAAGAAACAGGATGAGGATGCTGCTATTGGTCGAGTTCCGCTCACGCTGAGAACAAGGCAAGAACTGGCTGGAAGGAATGAACCAACAACAACAACAAAAACAGCAACAACCAAACAGAAATCTTTTTTCTTTCTCTCTCTTAGATCTCTTCCATCATCTCCAAACAGCAGAGGAGGGGTCAGACGGTGCCTTTAAGCATCCCTCAGCAAGGAATGTCCTCCTCTCCTGCGCCGAGACGTTGGACGGCCAGGACGCCAGTGGCTGTTTTTCCCTGTGGGAGCAGGGATAACGGCGCCCCTCAAGAGGCCCCACTTGGCTCAACCCGCCCACCCACGCCCTCAAGACCCTCCCTCGTGCTGCTAAACACCCTAAGCAAGCCTTGTTACACACCCCTGGAT
>JABFFI010000999.1:0-13339 GCA_013623725.1 Fusarium robinianum | reverse complement strand
CGATGAACGGCTTGCTTGCTTTGCAACAACAACAACAACAACAACAACAGCAGCAGCAGCAGCAGCAACAGCAGCCGTTACGTTCGGCTCTCAAGAGTGATGACGATGGTGACCGCCCCTCTCCTGCCAGTGGCTCTCTGAAAGGTACGTTTCTTTATCGCGTGTTTCTTCGTAGATAGACAAGGCGCCGGGTTTTGACGTTGCGGCGCAACCGAATCAAAGCGGCGCAGCAAACTGGTCAAGTCTGGTCTTGCAGGCGGGCATGCAAAATCCGGGGGTTCTGTCTGGAGGCTCGAGGCCGGCTCTGGAAACGACTTTGCTTGTTGGACTCGGTGGAACCGTCATGATGATCATGACTGTGGCCATGATGGGTCTGACCGGGAATAGACCACGTGCCACTGGGTGATCCTGTAAGTTGGCATCGCTGGCTCTCCTCAGTCCGTTGCATTGCCTGTTGAGACTTGATGAAGTTGTTTGTCTGCTTGCTTGCTGCGCCTGGCGCCTGGCGCCGGGAATCCCCTCGGACCATCTGCCCCTGACCAAAGAAAAACAAAAGCATGTCAACCAGAGCTCACATGTCATCGCAGCTGTGCAGATCGCCGAGCCCGAATTCGCTATCCAGATGCTCGAGGATGAATCCCAACTCATGAAGCAGTTTTCGGCTGGTGTGCGACGACGCCTGAGTGGAAAGCTCGTTCCCTCTCAACTCCCCAATGGCTCTTCTAGGTCTTCCTTGAGCGAAACCTCCCTTTCCACTCGTGTTCCGGAAGAAACTGCCAATGGCCACTCCGCCCATAACTCGGCCAACCACCAGAATCACCATAGTCACCGCCGCCAGTACTACAGCGAGAAGCTGCTTGCCCAAGTGGGAGACTGGCTTGATCACGAGCGTAGGAAGGCTGCCAACCGAAAGACGTCGAGGATAACGCGCCGACGCAAGTCCAAGTCGCCTCCCAAGGGCGAAGATGCAGGGCTCTCGTCCGCGAACGAAGGAGACCAGGAACCAGCCCAGAATGGCCGACCTCGCGCCGACTCTACCGACTCTCAATCGAGCGACGTCTCCTTCGACAGACTCCAGCGTATCATCGAGGACTCCATGGCGTCCATGGGTCTAAGTGCCGTCCCCAACTTTAGCCCCAGAATAACTCGCCCCCGAACCCGAAAGATGAGCTCCCGCACATCGTTGCGCGCGGCCTCTTCTGACACCGATTACGCCGATGGGGACGTCATTGTTCCCAGCTGCGATGTCTGGCTCGACAACTCAAAGACCCTGAGTTATGGAGGCGGAGCCGCTGGCGCCAGTACGGAAGATCTGACGTCAGGTTCTGACCCCAAGGCCGACAAGGAGCGAGAGGCCTGGGTTAGCTTCAAGAACGAGATCATTCGCATTACCCACACCCTGAGGCTCAAGGGATGGCGACGAGTCCCATTGGGTGATGGTGACAAAATCTCGGTTGAGCGTTTGAGCGGTGCTCTTACCAACGCCGTCTACGTCGTGTCTCCTCCTTCTGATGTCCCCGAGATCGAGGGCAAGCACAGGCCACCAAAGATCCTCCTTCGTGTCTACGGACCCCAGGTCGAGCATCTCATTGACCGAGAGAATGAGCTGCAGGTCTTGCAGAGGCTGGCGCGAAAGAAGATTGGTCCTCGACTTCTCGGAACCTTCCAGAACGGTCGCTTCGAACAGTTCTTCAATGCCATCACTCTGACACCCGTGGATCTCCGCGACCATGAAATGTCCAGGCAGATTGCTAAGCGCATGAGGGAGCTCCACGAGGGCATTGAGCTGCTGCCTCATGAGAGGGAGAACGGACCGGGCGTGTTCAGAAACTGGGACCAATGGCAAGATAATGTCGAGCGCATCACCAAGTTCCTAGACAAGAAGCTGGAAGAGGATCTCCAGACGCCTTCTATTCGACGAAACTCGGTCATTGACGCCTGGAAGGCCTCCGGCTACGTCTGCGGTACGCCATGGCCGCAGTTCAAGGCGATGGTCCACAAGTACCGGGCTTTTCTCGAAAACCACTACGGGGGCAAGAAGAACATCAAGAACCGGCTTGTGTTTGCCCACAGCGATGTAAGGCCACGCCTCCTCACTGCCCCAGACCATATCACTGACCATGCGGAAACTTTAGACACAATATGGCAACATCCTTCGCGTGCGCCCAGACGACGAAAAGTCGCCTCTGCTCCAGCCCGCCAACCAGCACAAACAGCTCATCGTCATCGACTTCGAATACGCGGGCGCCAACACACCCGGCATCGAATTCGCCAACCACTTCACCGAGTGGGCATACAACTACCACGACGCCGCCGCCCCTTGGGCCTGCACAGAGAGGCGGTATCCTAACCCGGAGGAGCAACGCCGCTGCATCAAAGCGTACGTCGATCATCGCCCCCGGTTCCCGTCAGGCACTGGCTCTACGCCCCGTCTCGCCCCGTCGGACGGGAGCATCTCGAGCGGGAGCTGCACGCCCCTCACCTCGCCAAGCAACCCGCCCGCCATGTCTAGCTCCAGCTCCATCGTCGACTTCATGCTCGATGCGCGCGTGCCTCCCGGGGGGTGGACCGCCGCCGAGCGGGCCAACGAGGAGCAGAGCGAGCAGCGCGTGCGGGAACTGTTGGAGGAGACGCGTCTGTGGCGGCCGGCCAACCACGCACAGTGGGTGGCGTGGGGTATCGTGCAGGCCAAGGTGCCCGGCCTGGACGAGTCGTCGTCGGTGAGCGAGGAGGACGTGGGGCCTGATGAGTTTGATTACTTGAGCTACACCCAGGACCGTGCCATGTTCTTCTGGGGCGATTGTGTCCAGATGGGACTTGTCAAGAAGGAGGAGCTGCCGGAGGAGCTTCAGGCGAGGTTGAAGATTGTCGAGTACTGAGACACTGGGCTCTTGGAAACTGGAGCCATGAAGTTGGTTGTTGAGTTGTCAAGAATTGTCTGTTCGAAGTAGGTGAGTTGGTCTTGAATACCAAGCGGTATGAATGACGGACGGCATGATGGTTGTCAATCATTCTAGGTCTTGTTTCTTTTCTTTTTTTTTGCTGCGCACAAAAGGGATAAAAAAAAGAATGGTTTGATTTCGAAGCGGCTTCACTAGCAGCAGCGTTGTTCTAGTACCTATGGAAGTCTGGTTCTGGGGCTAGTAACCCTGAGACCTTTGACAATTGTCTTTCTAGTATATACCTTGGTTGTTAGTTTATAGGTAGTCAATGCGATATTGATTAGTGTGTACGTTTTGAATAGTATCATGTTTCTATATCTATCGCCACGTCCTGGTATGATGTGATGCTAATGCTGGGAATGCTCTGCAGTATGTCGTATGTAGTCATGAAAAAGATGTAGGAAACTCTTGTTGGTTGTTAATGGGACAAGGCATTTTATGCCCCAAGCTTCAGCCTCTCCAGCATTGCGTCAATCTTGCCCATAAGGATCCTGTAATTGATCGCATCCGACGAAAATTCATCCTCTGCCACCTTTCCGTCCAACGTCCTCACCACTCCATTGACCTCCGCTCCGTTCTCCCCATTCTTGACAACTTCATTATCCTCTTGCTTCACTTCTTCTCCCGTCTGCCACTCAGGGGCGCTCTCCTCGCTTTCGCTATCGGTCCCGCTTTCATCGTCATCGTCATACTCATCATCATCATCATCATCCTCCTCCTGTAATTCCTCTATCGCCTCGCCTAGTCCAACGTCCTCGAAGCGTAGTCGGAACCGGTCGGAGAGGTAGTATCGTATATCGTCCAGGAGCTCGATAGTGTCCGTCTCTTGGCGGCCTCGGAGACGTGCGGCACTCTCTTGGATGAGGTCTTGGAATTCCAGCTCGTCGATGTAATCTTCTAGGCGGTATGCTAGGTACCTCGCTGCGAATTCCTCGAGGCTCTGGACGCGGAGCTCCCACGCTGCGTGGATGACGTCGTAGATGTTGATGAGCTCAACCTCCGCAGGCACGGGGTCTTGCCCCCCCGATGCGGTGACTGCGTGCGTCCGGTCGGAAAGCAGGGTGGACTTTCCGTTCCCGAGGGTGCTGATGGCCACGGCTGCTTTGGTCTTGAGGGTGTCGAGCAGGAGCAAATCGGCTGCGTAGAGGAGATCGAGGGCGTACTCGATGGGACACACGGCGGTTTCGGTGTAGAGGAAGGTGAGGACGATTTCGAGGACGGCGGGAGTGGTGGCGACGTTGATGATGCGGAGGTGCGGGCTGCTGCGGGCTTCAATGAAGGGGCCGGTGAACATGGTTTCGAAGTATTTGCTGCGGATGAGCATGGCCTTGTGGACGGGATAGAGGACGGTCTTGTGAGTGCTTGAGTTGTTGGTGCTGTTGGTGTTGTTGGTGTTGTTGTTGTTGTTGTTGGTGTTGTTGCCAGCTGAGCCGTTGGGGGTGAAGGATGAGGGATCCGTGGATCTTGCTATTGGAATGCCTTCGTCGTCAAGCTCTTCATCAACGAGGGTCGCTCGGAGTAGTACGTCTGCGAAGGCAGGGTTGTCGCGCTCCCACTTGACGTCGTCCACCTTGTCAGCATCAACGACCATCTTATTCCCCAAGATACTCGTCTTGAAGAACTCTTCAAACTCGGTCCGTGCCATGTCCACTTGAGACTGGTATCGTTGTCGATTCAGCTTCATATCATCTTTTCCAGAGGCCGTCTCGACGAGCTGCTCGATGCCTAATTGCATCGCGATTCTATGCAAGTCGATAAAGAAATCCGCCTTGGACAAGGTATTTCTACTAGAGAAGATATCCCGGGGCAACTCTTTGAGGTAGAGATACCGGAGCGCGAGCCGAGCAGTGTTGGTGGGCACATCGTCGGGGAGTGTCCACGTGGTAGCTTTAGGAGCGGCGGCTAGTTCCTTGCGGAAGTAGGATGACCGTGAAACTAGGATGAACTTGTGTAGCTCAAAGGATCCGGAGCCGGCGGTGATGGTGATGTCAGAGGTGGGAGGGTTAGTGCCAGCAAGGAGGGACGAGACGTGGGTTGTCCAGTAGATGAAAGGATCCGAGGTCTTGGAGAAGTCATACTTGAGGAGGAGATTGCGGATGCGGTCGTTGAGGGCGTTGCAGATGCATCTCTCGCCTTGGAAGGTGTTTCGTTCAGCGAGGGCGCCTAGGATTTATGGTGTTAGAAGGGAGGACGAGTCAAAAAAAAAGAGCGGTTGACAACTCGGTGTCTTGAAGGAAACGCGAGGACTGCTTTAGTCTCGGTGAGAGCGTGCGAGGCGACTAACCAGCATCTAATAACAGCTCTACTAGATCATAATGCCCACATAGACTTGCCTACGAGCTCTCGTGTTAGCTTCCGAAGCTGCTCTCACGCTCACAGATCCCATCTCTGAGAAAACTCACCAGAATCAGCGGCGTGTAATCAAACCGGTCCTTGGCATTGATGTTGACGCCCTTGTCCATCAGTTTCTGGCATGTCATGTAGTCGCCATGTCGGCAGGCCATGAGGAAGTCTTCGAATTCGGGGCTCACGTCGAGGGGGTTCTGATCCTTGACGCTGGTGTTCACGATATCCTGTGGCGGCTCGAACTCGCTGTCCGAGCTGTCCTCTTGCTCGCTCATTATGTAGGGTATAAACTCTAAGGGATCCATTGAAGAGAGGGGGAGAGAGAGAAGAAAAAAGATGTAGTTTGGGAGGATATGGCGGGCGTGTAAGTGAAGGGATCTCTTGATGGCTTTATACAACATTCAATCTCATCTCATATCCGTCTGACAGGCTGAATCATTCCCCGACCAAAGTCCCAAATCCCCAACCAAAGGCAATCCAGCCAATCAGGTACCCCACTCTCCCTCTGTTGCCTAAATAGGCCAAGCGGAAGTCCGACGGTGCAGGACCAGTCAGACCGACGTCACCGCCACAAGGGTTCAGCCACCAATCTTATCGATAACCGATAATGCCTCCAATTTACCGGATCTTCCCCGGCAAAATGGGTCGTTGCCATGGCAGCGACGCCATGTGTTGACTTTCCAATCAGAATGCTCCCGTGGGACGACGAACAAGGGTCTCGATGCGGCCGACTGGGGACTTACTTGGTTGTTAGCACGCACGGCACGACAACGGGTGAACGACACACACAAGACGTCTTTCTTCAAATCGTGCCTCTTTTTCTGTTTCCCTTCCCTCGACCTGAACCTTTCCTTCCTCCAATCTCAAACTCCTCCTCCTCCTCCTCATCCAAGCGTCCTCTAGCATTCTGCTACTAACCAAACAGCAGGGTATCTATTTGTCTTTTTTGTCCCGTTCTGCGCGCATCTGCACACGCACACGCACACATCAGCTCTTCACTCTTGTTTGATTCCTGCCCTTGTATTCTCGCATCGTCGTCCGTTTTTTCGCATTGTCGTCTTTGAGTTGTCGCCTTGACGGCTGGTCGAGTACATATCGAGCATTGGGAAAGAACTTTGCGCTGTATGGGTTAAGACGGATTGTTGACCTGTGAAATCGCTTTCATCATGTCTTCCGAGGATAAGTACGAGACGCTGGAGAAGATTGGTGAGTTTTCCCCTTGTTCGACGGTCTCGTGTTACCGTGAATGGTCCACTGACTCTTGGCCTTTCACAATCCTCTAGGCCATGGCTCCTTCGGTGTCATCCGCAAAGTCCGCCGCAGGACAGACGGCTTCATCATGTGCCGAAAAGAGATCTCCTACCTCCGCATGTCCCAGAAGGAGCGCGAGCAGCTCCACGCCGAGTTCCAGATCCTGTCGCACCTTCGACACCCGAACATCGTCGCCTACTACCACCGCGAGCACCTCAAGGTCAGCCAGGACCTACACCTCTACATGGAGTACTGCGGCAATGGCGATCTCGGCCGTGTGATCAAGGATCTCGCATTGAAGGGCCAGCGTGCCCAGGAGAGCTTTGTCTGGAGCATCTTTAGCCAGCTCGTCATGGCTCTATATCGTTGTCATTATGGAACGGATCCGGCCGAGGTCGGCGCCAACGTGCTTGGCTTGACGCAGGGAAATGCCACCAGTGGTCCGAAGGTCCCTGCTGGAACGATGACGATTCTGCACCGTGATCTCAAGCCGGAGAATGGTATGGCCCCGACAGTATCTGCTTTTGTTAGCTTTCGCACCTAACGTTTCGTAGTCTTCCTCGGCGAGGACAATTCGGTCAAGCTGGGTGACTTTGGTCTCTCTAAGATGATCAAGTCCCACGACTTCGCCTCGACCTACGTCGGCACTCCCTTTTATATGTCGCCTGAGATCTGCGCCGCTGAGAAGTACACCCTCAAGTCGGACATCTGGTCCCTCGGTTGCATCATATACGAGCTCTGCGCTCGCGAGCCCCCGTTCAACGCCAAGACGCACTTCCAACTTGTGCAGAAGATCAAGGAGGGAAAGTTCCCTCCCTTGCCCGACATCTACTCTCCCGAGCTCAACCAGGTCATCCGAGACTGCCTGCGAGTTAACCCTGACCGAAGACCCGACACCTCACAGTTGCTGAGCTTGCCGGTTGTCAAGCTCATGAGGAAGGAGAAGGAGGTCGTCGACCTCAACAAGGCGCTGAAGATGAGGGAAGACGCTCTCCGTAAGAAAGAGAGGGAGATCAACGAGCGGTTATCGAGCCTGGAGAGAGAACGGGAGATAATGCGAGAGGAGCTGGACTCCTCGCTGCGACGAGAGTGGGAGGTGAAGGCGCGCCTCGAGATTGACCGCCTAGCCAACGCCGAGGTAGAACTGCTCCAGAAGCGTTTTGAGGAGGAAGTGCAGGCCCGTGTCGAGATCGAGATCCAGAAGAAGACTGTGTCGTTTGTCACGCAACGGCCCCAGAGCAGCAACGACGAATACGCGTCCTCGGCCATCAAGTCCGACTACCCTCACTCATCTGTTGGCGCAAGCGGCGACGAGTTCCCATCCACGACGGACATCAGCGAGTACTCCATCGACAGCCCCGACAGCTCGCGCGAGAGCAAGAAGCCAGCGCGGACGCCGTTCAGTCGGGCCCAGACCATGTTTGTGGGCAACGCCGGGACACCCATGGACATTGAGATGATGTCCCCTAGTCCCATCGCCATTGCGTCTCTGTCGCTGTCGCCGCGACGGAATGGAGCGACCAAGCCCCCCGCGGCTAACCCTGGCAACATCTTCACTGCCAATGCCAACAGGAGCTCGGGCGACCCGAGATGGGATCTCCGCGACGGTGCGCTGAGCGACTCGGATGACGAAGACATCATCCCCTCGCCGACGCGCAACATCAGGTCATCCAAGAACCCCTTCACATCCAAGTCGCGCCCCGTCCTGACATCGCAGAAATCCTGCCCCATGAACCGTCTCAAGCCCCAGGTCTCCAACCCCGGCCTGGTCTCCAAGGCCATCAACGTCCAGTCCGAGCCCCCGCGCTCACCCAACCGTCGCCTCAGCAAGATCCCCTCAGCCGCTAGCCTCCAACTCGAAGGCTCAGGCAACGGCGGC
This sequence comes from Fusarium robinianum, assembly GCA_013623725.1. NCBI lineage: Eukaryota > Fungi > Ascomycota > Sordariomycetes > Hypocreales > Nectriaceae > Fusarium > Fusarium robinianum. The sequence continues at coordinate 4,921 of JABFFI010000999.1, read as the reverse complement.
GGCGGTCTGACGCGCAACCATTCTCTAAACAAGAAGGGCGGCAGCGGCGACGAGGCCCTCGGCAAGGTGGCGGCCAAGAACAACATCAAGGGCAGGACGCTCGTGGAGTTGCAGCAGGCCCGGGCAGGCGGTCGGCCGTTGAGCGCGGTGATACTGCCCACGACGGGTGAGAACGTCAGTCCGAAGCGGGCATTCCGCGATCGCGTGGGACTGGAGCGAAAGTCGAGTGGTGATGAGCCCGTCGCCGTGTGGGATCCGGATCGTGATGAGATGCCCAGTCCGTTCTTGGTGCGGCATCGACGCGCCGCTGCTCGGGTGTAGGCCACCACGATGCTTGGCCGTGTTGCGACAACGTAATGTTGAAGAAGAAGAAGAAGAAGCAGAGGAAGAAAGAAAAAGAGAGTTGGGAGGGGGAAGTGTTAAGAAAGGAGGGGTTGTTATCGTGTTGTGTTGAACTGCATAGAGGCGTCGGTGAAGAGGGGTGTGCATGAAGCATGAAGAACCGCATACCACAACGTCATATTCATTCTTTTTTTTTTTTTTTTTATTTACTTTCCCTTTGTTTCTTTTCCCCCAAAACCCCCAAATTTTCTATTACAGAATGAACACGGTGGTGGTGGTCTGGTTCGGTTTTGGTCGGCGGCCTTTTACGTCCCGGGGAATCGCTACGACGCGGGGGGTGGGCGAGGGCATTTGGAACTCTGGTTTTGGGCGTTTCATGGCGTGTCAGAGAAAGGCATCATGGTTCTTTTGTTTTTTTCTTCCATCGTGGTTTCTGACATAGTTGTCGATGGTTAGTCTTGGACTGCGTGCGATGCGATGCTTGGAAACATTGGCGGGTTGGTATGGAAACCACGACGTTTCTTGTTTTTGTTTTATTTCCCCCTCATGATGGCGTTTAGAATGACGCTCTTGTTGTTGGTTGTGGAAGGGAATGGGTCGTGTTTTTGTACATGATTTAGAGGGTTGTAAAAAGGATGATGACTATATTTGAAGTTTCGTTGTGATGTCTTTCTTTATACGTAGGATTTGGTGAGTGGCCAGAGATGGAGATGGGTATGGATGCCATGGTTGTCAACAACGTAATGCCTATGATCATTGAAGGAGGCTCATCATGTTTATTGTCAGTGCAACACCTGCCTATCTGAAGTACATCTCTGAGAAACCCATAATATTGCGTAATAGACGCCGTCCTAACCCCAAGCCCTTATACTTGCTCCCTCTACGTTCCGCTGTAGTTGAGACAAGTGTAAGTAGATCTCCCAAACAAGATCATCCAGCTCTCATACTTTTCCTTGGCCAATTGTATTTTCTTTTCGAAATATAATCACTTTGACTTGGAAACTCCTTCCTCTTATCGTTCAGCACTGCATTGAGTCTTGTGTGTGGCCTCTTCGCCCCAACTCATCCGGATCTCAACCCAACGAAAGCACTCGTCACAGTCCAACCCATGCTAGCATAACGAATGAGCAGCCCGATTACCCTCTTTCAGGATACTTTGAGAACTACATCTAGGTCCATTGCCTCAGGCGTGAGGCGCAAGTGTCTCAAGGCATCGTACCCTCGGGAACATAGTCATCTCAGACAAAACTACAAATCATGTGCAACACAGATAGAATCTTTTAAACATACATGCATCCATCCATTCACACAATGCCTGCACCATCTTTTTTCATCCCACAACCACCGTGCACATCCCAGAGCCTCAATGCAGATCCCGACCTATCGGCATTGGTTCCCTGCGAGTCTCACAGCAACTGCACATTCACCCTCTCCACCAGGAAAGATCTCCTGTCAATGGCTAGCTGACATCTAGCTAATTAAGTGAGACACAATACCCACCAGGTGTTCAGGAAGCAGTTCAAGCGTCGTGGCGTCTCAATATTCAACGCTGTCTCCCAACTCATCATCCACCCCCCTCTCCTACATCAACTAACACCACTGCCAACAAACCATTTCAAGCAAGCCATCGCCTCCACCTCTCCTCTCCCAATCGCTTTCCAATCCCCTGTAGTCAGATCATATCCAATCCCCTCTTCCAAGGCTCGCGCCTAGGTAACCCTCCTGCCCTCCCCACGTCAGCCCTCTCTCTCTCGCTCGCTGTCTCTCTCGTTCTCCAACTAGACCGCCGTGGGGTTGGGCAGCACTGCGTCGCCCATCCACATCCGGCCACGCACAATGCGCGACCCGCGCTGCACCCCAGAGCCAGTCGTCCAGACAAGGCGAGTCTAGCGAGACGGCGCAACACGCGCTGCATCTCGCAGGCCCAGCCGCAATCAAGAGGCGCTGGGGCTGGTCGTGTCGTGGACGAGATCTGCCGTCAAGCTATGGTCACGAGACAGGGGCCAAACGACAAGGACATCCATGTCCTCGAGACGTATTCGGGTTTTACTGCGTGTGTCATGCCGCGGAACTCGAGTGTAATGATAATATTTCAAATATCTCAGAAAAAATGAGAGATAAAAAACAATAAGGGGGTATTTTGTCATGCGCAAAAAGAACAGCACCACACTTTGAGCCCGAAACATGAAAGAAAAGTAAACACCAAGACATCATCCTATGTGTCCGAGGAGCCTAGAATCTCGCATAGCCATAAAACCAGATAATGAACAATCCCAGGGGATAGTAATAAATTTCAACGCCAGGTAGCACCACCCACCGAACCGTGAGCAAGAAAAACAAAAAACAAAACATTACAGGAGCCGCGAGGCTGATTCCATCTTGCGTTGCGTTGCGTTAGATCGCGTTGCGTGCGTAGCCGTGAGGCCATCAATCTTCCGAGTTCCCACGTTCCGGACGCCCTCCCTAGAAGTCATGTCGTAAGTTAATTTGTTGAATGGACGACGGGCCAGAAGCCTGAAAGCGTTCCCCCCGTCTAGTTTTGTTTGCCTCGATGTGAATATGGCAGTCCTGTGTAACCCGCACAGGAACATCGCCTCTTCGTCCAGATATTTGCAACTTTTTTTTTCTTTTCATTTTATTCCTTTTTCTCTTCATTTTCCGATGTCATTAACAATTTCCCAAACCGCGGTCCTACTTAGGCCGGCTTTCCCTCCTTGGGGAATTGGGTAATTTGGGAAGGGGGACAACGACGGTTCTGCCGGTCGTCGGGATTGGGGAGGGTTCGGTTGAGTTGATGTTTTTTTCAATGTCGTGAACGGTGGGAGCTGGTATGGCGATGAGAGTGGCTATGGCGATGGGATGAGTGGTGCGACGATGAGTGCCGATGGTGGTGGTGCCGTCCTGAGCTGCTGCTGCTGTCGAGATCCCTCTCCAGGCTCTCGACCCTCGACCTGTATCCTTTGACAATCTCCTTGATGTGAGAAATGCGATCAAAGTCATCCTCAAGCTCGTCTAGCTGCTGGAGGATCTCGGTGTAGCGAGCAATCTCGGCGTCGGCGCCATGTATAATGCCGTCGGCCTCGTCAAACTGCAGCTGGGTGAACCGTTGCGCTTCGTGGCTGAGGTATTGGATCCTCTGCTCGACGCTGGCCATGAGGTGGTCGAAATAGCGTCCCAACGCAGAAAGCGAAGAGCTGTCAAGCATCAAGAGGCCCTGGCTACTAGCCCGACTGGCGGCGCGCGAGCTGCTGGACCCTCCCCCACCTCCCAGCGCCGCCTGGCCCTGGCGCAACAGCTGGATCTCCTCGGCGCTGAGCCCTAGCTGGGTGTCTGGGACGGCCTGGGTAGTAGACATTACGGGTAGCCGCTCGAGTGGGCGCTTTGGCGCGGGAGGCCGAGGGGGTCGTAGAGGTCGCGGATATGGCAGAGGTCGGGGGGGTCACGAGGCGGTTCGGAAGAGTGGTTTTGGTTGATAGGCAAGCACGAAGATGGGGTTGGGTCGAGCGGGTGGACGAGGAGGTATTCGGCGTGTGTAGAGGATTGCTTCGGCGACTCGGGACATGGACTGTACTGGATCGAGTGCGGCCCGGAGGCCGGAGAGGACGTTGATAGAGGTCGAGGCGGTATTGGTAACGAGCAGAGCGACCAAGACACTGACAATATCAATGATTGCGACAAGGTATCAGGCAAAGCTCGAGACGGAGACGACGGCGGCAAGGACGATAATTGACAAGACAACAGTTGCGAAGGCCCAAAGACTGGCAAATGCTGTGCTGCGCAGAGCATCATGATATCGAGATTGTTGCGACCATGAGCATCATCGGCGGGGAGTGTGTATCGAACAACCCGACGTCGCCCTCTTTTTTTTTCTGGTGGAGATGGTCTGGGGCAATAGTTGCTGGTTTGGAGGAATCCCAGACCCTCACGACACCCACAGAGGAAGAAAGAGAAAGAGGAGATAGTGATAGAGTGCGAGGTGTGTGAGTCGCCTTCGCTTTTTGGGGAAAAGACGGGAAGACGGTGATTGGAGAATGGGAGGAAAGTGGCAGTTTTTGGTCCGATGGGGGAGGGGGGGGGAGTCGTATTAAAAAATAAAAAAAGGGCCGGTATACCGATGGAGGGCAGACGACGTGGGTTTCGGTGAGAGCGGCAGGGATGATTTGACGGGGGTGTAGAGAGAGACGGTGGATGATGATGGGCTGGGATCAGTTCGGTTGTTAGTGGGAATCGGTGGGATTGGATGGAGAGAGACGGACGAGGAGGGCGAGGAAGACAAGGACAAGGAGGAAGATGAGTCGCGGGATGTTGACCGAGATGATGGCTTAGGGAATAATGAAGAGATGAACGTTTTCGAAGAATGAATATGTGCTTATTATTGCGAGTTGAATGAAGTGTGTGCGTGTGTGATGTGTGATGTGTGTGTGTGTGTGGGCGCAACGGCGGCGCGTGGAAGCTGCAGTAACTTTGCAGGGATATTGTTTCTTTTTGCTTGATAAATGCCCCGGGGACGAAGGATGGGTAATTTTTTTTAGTCGTCTTTTGGGGCTGGAATTGGGCGATGGTGGTTGGTGGTGATCTG